>AWOL01S0035634.1:3264-13642 GCA_000715115.1 Nicotiana otophora | reverse complement strand
ATTCGTCCTTCCAGTATGCCTACTGTGAAGGAAGACTGCTGCTGCCCGAATTTGAACATCATCACTCCCGACCTATTGGAGCGAGTGACCCTTCCCAAAGAGGTTTTTACATACTTTTACACGTACCCTTTTACCTTGGGTACGTTCTCTTTTAGTGGGGAGCTCAATTCCATGATAGCGAAATTCTGCCTTCGCTACCAGGTATGTTTGGCACAGGTAAGCCCCTCCGTGTGGAGGACGATTGTCTTCCTTCGGCACCTGTGCTTTGAAACTAGAGAGGAGCTGACACTGGCTCATATGATGAATCTGTACTCCCCCAAGATCTTCCGCGGGGGGATGATAAATCTTTGCAAGCGTGGTCACCATGCTTTGATTTCTAGCATGGATGATGACAATGACCGAGGGTGGATGAAACGGTTTGTTGCAGTTGCCTTCGGTGATATTATTCCAACAACGGCCACATCCTTTCCGGTTGCTTGGAACTGTTCCCGTGAGTTTCTTTCAATACGTTCTCCCCTCCTAAATATTGTTTTTACGTTTGTATTGATCTTTCAACTTCTGTATGTTATAGCGACCCGATGGGCTCCACCAGTGATAGGAGGCTTGGACCGGTGGGTTCAAAAGATTTTGGACATCACCACGCCCGAAATCCGCTTGTGGAAAGAACTGTCCATAAAATACGGGTGGAAGGCTAAGAATCATGGTAACTATGATTTGATTTCCTTTAGTTTTTGCATATGTGGATTTTGGATGAATCTCTTGACTTGTTTGTCAAATTAGGTCTACCTCCGGGCTTAGTCGAGATCCCCGAAGAGGATGTTTTGGCCGACCCTACTGATGCGGCGAGGCTGCTCCAGGAGGCGCTTGCTCGAACGGGTGCCTCCGGGCACAAATATTTCTTCACGGGGTCCCGACCAGAGAATAAGCAAAGGTTGATGTCACCGAATCAACCAAGGTAGCGACGTTGGCTGGTCCTCCCTTCGGGCCGGTCATAAATACCGTAGTGATTGATGATGAAGAAGCTAGTGATGAGGGAGCTTCTCTTGATTGAAGAAAACGATCCTTATCTTCTCAATAGCGCTCAATCTGTTGATGCAGTCACACCCGCCGAGGATGATGTCTCGGCACTTTGGGGAGAGTTTGAATTGGTGAAAAATGCCAACTCCCGTTCTCGGGCTCTAATCATCGTGCCCGGTACTGCGAGGCAGAGTACCAAGTCCTTGCCGTCCTCGGCTGGTGAGCACCCAACAATCAGTACTGCCTTTAGTGCAACTACTTCCCGTTCTTCTCTTTCACCAATTTTATTACTACCTTCTTTGCCACCAGCGGCTGCTACCTCTTTTCCATCTTCATCCTCGCTCCTCCCAACAACATCATCTCCAACGGCTGCACCTGACCGTGCTGAAGGAATTCCTCTTCCCCAATCTCCCGTTCATGGGAATTTGAGGCAAAATAATGCTGCCCCTTCTAATGATCCTTAGAGTAGCAGGAATGTTACCCTCTCGGTCTCTACCAGATGCAACCTTCTTTCCTAACCAGTGGAGCTTGCAAATTATCTAAAGCCCTTGGCTTCAAAGAAGGATTGGGACAAGATTCCGACACTTTTGGGAGAGTGTTTGTTGAACAATGCCATGCATAGCGCTGCAATGGTATGTTTCTCTCTCTTTCTCTGCTATTTTGTTCAGCTTCTGAATGAGTGTATTTTAAGTTTTATCTCTTTTTAACTCACAGGCCAATTTTCTTGCTTTCGATGGCCTTCAAAGGTTAATCTGCGAGAAGGAGGAACTCTCTTCTGAACGGGATCAACTTTTGGCGGAACGGGACAAGACTGTTATTCGCCTCTCGGAACTGAAAACCGGGGCCACTGAGGCCGATCTTTTGGAAACCCATTTGCAGCAAAGTGAGCAAGAAGTGGTAAACCTTAGCCAGGAAGTTGGGCCGCTGAGGGCCGGCTTTGATAAAGTCAAGGCTAAATGGGTTGAGGTCCAAAATGCCATTCTTGCTACCAATGATAGTAAGGCTGCTGGTGCTGAAAGGATAACTAATTTAGAAGCAACCTTGAATTCTAAGGCCGAAGAACGTGCTATCGCGGGGCGAGACATGCCATGTCCTTGATCTCGATGTCAGTCTTCGGTCCGCTAGGTCCGCCCGGGACAATCTTTCTCCCGAGGTCACTCAGATCAAAGAAGAACTCATGCGCCGAGAGACTTCCTTCGTTGTTGAAAAAACTTACGCCATGTACAGCATATGGAGAAAAACCTTAGAAGCAGCCAAAGCTAGCATTATTGATATTGATGCCTAAATTGCTAAGGCACGCGAGCTTGGGTTGGATGCAAAGAATGGCCTCCCGGTGCGGTCTGACGCTCCCGGTTCCTCTGACTCTGGTTCCGATATTTCTGATACTGAAGAGGAATCAGAAGGCGATGATGCTGAAGACCAAGGTGGGAAAGATGTTGAGCCATCGGTTGAACTGGCTACTGCTTCTGGGGATATGGATACTTCTATTCCTCCCGATTCCAGTGATGCTGCAACTTAACTTTTTCTTTCCCTGTTTTAGATTTCTTTTGGCCCATTCTTGTGAATGAATACATATTTTTACTCAAATGTTTGATTGAGTTATTCTTTTGCTTGAATGTATGCATATGTTTATGTTTTTCTATATGTAGCCTCGAGCGTATTTTCTTTGATGCATTTCTGTTATAGAGAATTATCCCTTCTACATTAGGGTTTCTATAAGTATTTGCCAAGTTTGGTTCCTGCGTCTTTTTCATATGTGGCTTCGAGTGTATTTTTCCTGATAGCATTTTCGGTTCCGGGCATATATTCTTCCGGAACAAACCCTTTAACAGGAGGGTTTCAACAAGAGAGGGCCCTCTTATGTTTACGTTGCTCTTGAAGAGGACATCTCTTGTTTATTACGTCACTAACATTTGAAGTACTTGTTTAACTTTCAAATGATAAAATTAGCTCATCGTGTTGACAAGAAACAAGACAAAAGGAAAAAGGATTTCATTTCATTCATATAGTTTACATATGCATTTTGCTACGTAGGAAAACAACTGCCATGACTTATGGTATCTTGTTTCTTCGGGGTTGGCTGTGCAGTCCCCAGTCCCGATGATGCGTGGCATTCAATGTTGCCTTACCGAATTTTCGTTTCCAGTTGACGTGGCATTCAGAGTTGCCTTGCTGGATTTTTGTTCCCTGTTGACGTGGAATTCAAACTTGCCTTACCGGATTTTTGTTCCCGGTTGACGTGGCCTTTAGAGTTGCCTTGCCGGATTTTCATTTTCGGTTGACGTGGCATTCAATGTTGCCTTACCGGATTTGCATTCCTGGTTGACGTGGCATTCAATGTTGGCTTATAATCATATCATTATCCCTCCTAGGTGTTCTAATACATAGAATGCGAGTTAGAACACTGGAAGTCCTGTATCTTCAAAGGTTCCACAGATGAATTGCTGCTTAACCCTTAGCTCAGTAACATATTTTTCTTACCATTTAGGAATTCGTGCTGTCCAGCGAAAGAATACCTGACAATCCCTAGTGGTTTGTGCTCGTGAACGACTGTGTAACCCTTGTTCGGTAGCAAACTTAACTTCCTGGTGGGAATTTGCTACCGAATCAAAGATTACCTTATCGTCCTTGAGTGGAGACTTGCTTGTTTTGCCTTGTCATAAAAGGTCTTATTACTGTTGTTATTGTAGTATGCTTGTGGTCGCTGCCTCGTTAAAAAACCTTGCTTTCTGTCTGACTGTTGTTTGAATGTTGTTTGTCAGCAGTAATATATTTTGAGATGAGCCACGTTCTAGTTGCTGGGCAACTTGTCTCCGTTGTGGTTTTCTAACTCGTATGACCCTTTACCGCTGAAACTCGGTAAGGGCCTTCCCATGTAGAGGCTAACTTACCGGCGTTGAGTTTTCGGGTGTTTTGAGTCACTTCCTCAAGACCAAGTCCCCTAATTGGAAGTAACGAAGATTAGTTCTTTGTTTGTAATACCACTTCACCCTATGCTTTTGAGCTGCCATTCTTACATATGCCAGGTCCCTGTGTCCCTCGAGCAGTTCTAAGTTGATTAGCATTGCCTCGTTGTTTGATAATATATTTGCCTGGAAAAATCTTAAAGTGAGCTCCCCCACTTCCACCGGTATCAAAGCTTCTGCGCCATACACGAGGGAAGACGAAGTTTCTCCTGTGCTTGATTTGACAGTTGTTCGACAGGCCCAGAGTACCCCCGGCAATTCCTCGGGTCAGCGGCCTTTTGCTTCTTCTAGCTTTTTCTTCAGATTTTGCACAATTATTTTGTTTCTTGACTCTGCTTATCCGTTCGCGCTCGGATGGTACGGTGATGAGGTAATCCTTTTTACCTTTAAATCTTCAAGGAATTTTATGACTTTTGTGCCGATAAACTGTGGCCCGTTGTCACATGCAATTTCCTTCGGTATTCTGAACCTGCAAATTATGTTTTCCACAGGAAATTGATCACTTCGCGCTCTCCGGTCTTTTGATAAGGACCTGCTTCCACCCATTTTGAAATATAGTCAGTCAAAATCAAAAGAAACCTTACCTTTCTAGGATCCGGTGGTAACAGTCCGACGATGTCCATTCCCCATTTTATGAACGGCCACGGGGACAAAACTGAATGCAGGGGTTCTGCTGGTTGATGTACTAGTGGTGCGTGGCATTGGCACTTATCACATTTTCGTACAAAGTTTTTGGCATCTTGTTTCATATGGGGCCAGTAATATCCTGCTCGTACTAACTTCAACATTAGAGAATCTGTGCCTGAGTGATTGCCGCATATCCCTTCATGGATTTCTCTCATGACATAATTGGCTTCTGATGCACCTAAGCACTGGGCTAACGGGCCTTGAAAGGATTTTCTGTACTATTGGCCTTTCTTGAAGCTATAGCGTGTGGCTTTGGCGCACAATGCTCTCGATGTTTTGGGGTCTTCGGGCAACTTTCCATGCTCGAGGTAATTAATCATCTCGTTGCTCCAGTCCCAGACCAGACTAGTCGAATTTACCTCGTAATAACCATCTATGTCCAAGGCTGAGTTCATCAGTTGTACAATCATACCGTATTCCGGTTTTGGGATTTCTATTGATGAGCCCAGATTTGCTAATGCATCCGCCTCCGTGTTTTCTTCCCTCTAGATATGGGTTATTGACCACTCCCATAATCTTGTCAGTAAAGCCTAAAACTTACTACGTATAATTGCATACGCTCTTCTTTGGTGTCAAAAATTTCGTAGACCTGATTTACCACCAACTGTGAATCACATTTCACTTTGATGGCTTCGTAGTCATGTCCCCGGGCTAATTCCAGCCCTAAAATCAAAGCTCCATACTCTGCCTCATTGTTAGCTAGATGGATCATTTTGATGGTTTGCCTTAAGGTTTCCCTCGAAGGCGTCATCAAGACTATTCCGAGTAGGGGTGCTTATCGGGTAGATTGGACGGATAATTACGCTTAACGGTTCGGCTTATCAGTTATCGAATTATAAATATTATAATTCGCCAGCCATCCAATCAGATAACGGGCGAATTGGTATCGGTTTAATGATTATTGGGCGGTTTATCGGCTAAATCAAATAGAAAATTTTTGAACAATCCTAATCATCGAGAGGAGTTGTTCATAATGTTATTTTCAACTTCCAGTAATAGTGGATCACTTTGTAATTGCAGGTGGGGATACCAAAGGTCCTTGGCTCTTGCGTGATATCTTGGTCAATGTATGTAACTCTAATGATGATACTGTCATTGGAGTTGTACGTGAGGTGCTAGCGGTATGTTTATTCTGCACTGATTTGCCTTTCCTTTAGATGGCTTTTTCTTTGCATACACTAACCTGGGGATGTGTATGTGATTTATAATATTAACATGCAGAAGGGTGGTCTTTCTTTGGAAAAGGTTGATGATACTCTTGATCTGAAAATATTACACATGGTAATTTTGGCTAAGGTAGCGAATGCATATTGACGATCAATTCTAGTTAGTTTGTATGTTGTGGTCGATAGCAATAGTTTGCATTTGAAGTATATTTCTTGTTATGTTAATCATGAATCTGAGGCTAATCTTTATGTGTAATCTTTCCGCCAGATTTACTGTCCTTTTTTACTTTGCTTTGTCATGTAATAAAAAAGACAATATTAACGCAGCTCACATTTCCCTTGATAGATAGAAATAACATAATCAATTAAAATTCATAGAGGTCATGACTTTCTCTAAAAGAAATCAACTACTTAACAAAGATACACATATTGTCATTAATAAGGAGGTAAAAGTGTAATTCTTAACGGGTTAACGGTTTATCCGATTAGAAAATTGAGTAATCCGCTCCTAAACCGTTAAGCCGTTAATTATAAAATCTCAATCCGTTCACCATCCATTACCCCGATAATCCGATACCAATAAGCCAATAAGCCATCGGTTCGGTTCGGTTAACAACTACAGTTCGGTTTTAAACAGCCCTAATTCAGAGTCCGGACCCTTTCACGTTTGATGCTTCGTCCGTGAATAAGGTCCAGACTCCCGGTGCCGGTTCTGACACCATTGTTGCCTCTTTGGCAGCCAAAGACATTACTCCATGGCTGAAATCAGCCACGAAGTCAGCCAGGACTTGTGATTTATTCGCTGTCCTCGGTTTATACTCTATGTCGAACTCGCTCATTTGAACGGCCCATTTGGCCAATCTGCCCGAGCATTCGGGTTTATGGACTATATTCGCCAAAGAAAAAACAGTCATCACAGTTATCGGGTAGCATTGGAAGTAGGGCCGTAGCTTTCGGGTGGCTACCACGAGAGCTAAGGCCAGCTTTTCCAGATGTAGGTAGCGTGTTTCTGCTCCCGTTAAAATTTTGCTAACCTAATATGTGGGGAATTGTGTACTTTTTCCTCCCGAAATAAAACTGTGCTTACCGCAACTTCTGAGACCGCTTGGTAGACCAGTAATGATTCTCCTTCTTTAGGTTTCGAGAGCAATGGAGGGCTTGACAAGTATTTCTTCAATTCCTTCAAGGCTTGCCGACACTCTGGCGTCCACTCGAAGTTATTTTTCGTTTTGAGCATCGCGAAGAAGCGATAACACTTCCCCAATGATTGGAAAATGAACCTGCTCAAACCCGTTAATCTGCCTGTGAGTCTTTGTACTTCCTTTACATTGAATAGTTGATCCGGGATGTCTTCTATGGCCTTGATTTGTTGGGATTCATCTCAATTCCTCTTTGTGAGACCAGGAATCCTAATAATTTACCTGATCCGACCTTGAACGCACACTTCTCTGGGTTAAGCTTCATATTGTACTCTCTTAGTGTGTCAAATATTTCTTGCAGATATCTCAGGTGATTACTTGCATGCAGAGACTTAACGAACATATCGTCTATATATACTTCCATAGTTCTTCCTATTTGTTTTTTGAACATCTTATTTACGAGCCAGTGATAAGTGGCTCCGGCATTGTTTTTAGTCCGAATGGCATTACGATGTAACAATATGTACCAAAATTTGTTATAAATGAAGTCTTTTCTCGGTCTTCCAGGTTCATCTTGATCTGATTCTACCCGCAATAGGCATCGAGGAAACTCATTAACTCGTGCCCGGCCGTGGCGTCGATCATTTGATCGATATTTGGCAATGGGAACGAGTCCTTCGGGCATGCCTTATTAAGGTCTTTATAATCTACACACATGCGAAATTTATTATTTTTCTTAGGAACTACTACCACATTAGCTAGCCAGTCCGGATATCTTACCTCTCGTATTGAACCAATCTTAAGTAGACGGGTTACCTCTTCTTTGACGAATTTATTCCTTGCTTCTGCAATAGGGCATTTCTTTTGCCTTACCGGAGGTATGCTTGAGTAAAAGCTTAGCTTATGTACATTGATCTCTGTCGGGATTCCTGTCATATCCCCGTGCAACCATGCAAAACAATCGGCGTTAATTTTAAGGAATTCAATAAAACCTGACCTGAGGTCCGGGTGTAATCCTGTTCCCAAATGGAATTTCCTTTCTGGGAATATTTTGTACAATGCAACCTGCTCGAGCTCCTCTGTCATGGATTTTGTTGTGTCAGTTTCCTCCGGTACCTGAAAATACCTTGGTACATGATATTGCTCCGACTCTCCTGCCCTCGGGGGAACATCTTCAGGCTCGGGGTCGAAAGTCAGTTCCGGTAACTGCTATTCCGCATGTTCCTTCCCCTTGCTATGGGACACCGAGATCGCATTCATCTCTCTTGCTGCCGGTTGATCTCCCCTTATCTGCTTGATCCCTACGTGTGTTGGAAATTTCAACAATTGGTGGTACGTCGAAGGCACAACTTTTATTTCGTACAGCCATGGCCTCCCCAGGATGCTATTATAGCCTATGTCCCGTCTACTACTTCGAAGAGAGCCGTCTTCGTTACGCCCTTGACATCCGTAAGAAGTAAAGTTTACCCTCGAGTCGTCACGCTTGCGAGGTTGAATCTAGCAAGGAACTTTGTTGTCGGGACGATTCTCCCGGTGACTTTAGCTTGATCTAGAACTCTCCATTGTATCATATTGGCGGAACTTCCTAGATCCACTAAAACATGTTTAATTTGAAAATTTAACACATTTAAAGAAATTACCAGTGCGTCATTATGCGGTAGTAGTAATCTGTCCGCGTCTTTATCCGTGAACGTGATATCATCTTCCCGGAATCTCTTACTGTGGGTTGTTGATACCTTTGTTTTTTTCGCGGTCGAGAATATGATCCCATTAATCTCTTTCCCTCTGAAGATCATCTTGATTATTTGGCGTAGTGGTTCCTCTCCTGCTTTCGAGGTTTGCATGTTGCTCCTGTCCCAGCCATAATTGTTTTTGGCTTGGTCACTCAAGAATTTCCTAAGGTGACCATTTTTTAACAGCGTTGCCACTTCTTCATGGAGGTGTCGACAGTCCCCAGTCCAGTGACCATTAGTGTCGTGGTATTCACACCATAAATTTGGATCCCTCGTGCTGGGATCAGACCTCATCGTTCTCAAAAATCTCACCTCTTTGATATCTCTCATGGCCGACACTAACTCCACCATACTAATGTTAAATTTATATTCTTATAATATTGGATGGGAAGGACCTCGTGTCCCCGAGGTTTCTCTATCATACAAAGATATGTTATTCTGGCCGCGATCGGTCCTTTTGTCAACGGTGAACTTGTCCGATGTACGGAAGCTCCTGTAACGATCTTCTGTCCGCTCGTTGGGCAGAAACCGGCCCCTTAAAACTTGTCTATGTGAGTCGATATCGTCCTTTATTTTTTCTTTGTCCTTCTCCCGTCCATTTGCTGATGACAGGAAGTCAACCTGATCGTCTTCGATCCTTATATTTGACTCGTACGAGTTGTGGACATCCGCCTAAGTTGTTGCTTGAAACCCGAGCAGACTTTCCTTCAATTTTCGGGAAGCATCTGAACTCCTCGGGTTCAAACCCTTAGTGAACGCTTCAGCTGCCCATTCGTCCGGGACGACCGGTAATCTAATGATCCAAAATGTCATCTTTAAATTTAATAAGTAATTATGTGTTCTAAAACCTTGAAAAGCACCATTTATCATTCCTCGACTTGCATGCGCAGTACGTATAATTTTTCGGAAAGTTTTCATGTAAAAATGGATTAAAATGTGAAATAGAGCTTTAAAACTCAACCGAGTTGACTTTGGTCAATATTTTCAGCAAACGGACCTGGATCAGTATTTTGAAAATTCTGATAGCTCCGTATCGTGATTTGGGACATGGGCATATGCCCAAAATTTAATTTGGAGGTCCCTAGTTCAAGTTATGACCATTTAACGGAACTAGCAATTTAAAGGCTAAAGACTTCCAAGTTTGACCACGGGGTTGACTTTTTGATATCGGAGCCGGAATCCGATTTTGGAAATTTGAATAGCTCTATTATGTCATTTATGACTTGGGTGCCAGATTTGAAGTCATTCCGGATTCATTTAATATGTTTTGGCATAAGATTTGCAAATTGAAAAGTTTAAAACTTACAAGTTTGAATCGAGGTGTGAATTGAAATTTTGATGTTGTTTGGCATGAATTAAAACCTTGAGTAAGTCCGTATTATATTTCTGGACTTATACGGGGTCCCGAGTACCCCGAGTGTGATTCGAATCGAAATCGAAACAAGAATTGGTGGTGATGTGTTCTTGTGGATCTGAGGTCCCATCGTATTTTGCCACTTCAGGTATTCTAAATCGCTTTGGGATTAATTCCGGGGCCGCACTCGGTTTGTACGGTAATTGGATGTATTTCTTCGAGCTCGAGCCTTTCAATACCGGGGGTGCTCCCGAGATTTGGTCCATGCGGGCGTTTACTTCCTTCATGAACAACAAGAGTTCCTCCTTGAACGGAT
>AWOL01S0035633.1:15760-33659 GCA_000715115.1 Nicotiana otophora | reverse complement strand
AATGGATCTTGATACTTGTTAATTCTTTATTTGTTGTTATATTGTATATATATTTCCGTATGTAAAAGTTTATTTACGTGGGTGTCCTGTCATAGCCTCGTCACTACCTCGTCGAGGTTAGGCTCGACACTTACGGAGTACATTGGGTCGGTTGTACTCATTCTACACTCTGCACTTTTTGTGCATATTTTGGTACTAGTCCCAGCTGTCCGTGAGGCGTATCAGCTCGGATTGGCATTCGGAGACCCGAGGTAGATCTGCTGGCGTCCGCATACCTTGAAGTCCCCTTCCATTTCCCATATTTACTGTTCTTTTCATTCGAAACAATTGTATTTATTTCAAACCCTATTTTGTAGAGATTCTAGAAGCTCGTGAACTTGTGACTCCAGATCTGGCTTGTACTTAGATATTAATTGGTTTTACTTAATTGAATTGATTACAAATTGGCTTAAAGATCCTCTAACGACGGCTTGCCTAGCAAGTAAAATGTTAGGTGCCATCACGGACCTAAAGTTGGACATTTCGGGCCGTGACAAGTATCAAGATCCATTTAGGATTTCAAACCTTGAAATAGTTCCGTATAGTGATTTAAGACTTACACGCAATATTTGGAGTCATTTCGAGCAGTTTAAGTATGTTTCAGCGCGTTCAGAGTAATTTGGAAGAATTTGAAGTTCATAAGTTGATTCTATTGGTGTTTGGTTGCGATTCATAGTTTTAGTGTTATTATCTGTGTTCCGAGGGTGAGAGCGAGTCTGTTTTATATTTACAAACTTTTTGATATGTTTGGACGAGGCCTCGCGGCCTCAGGGTGCAATCCGGATGATGCACGGATCAAATTAGGACTCAAAAGGACTGCTGGTGCATCAGATCTGGTGTGCCCGCACCTGCACGCTTATGGCCGTAGGTGCGAGCCCACAGATGCGATCTTGTGGCTGCGAAAAAAGGCTTTGGGGCACTTGGTCAGTAGCTGCAAAAGCCGAGAACCACATGTAAAATCGGCATCGCTTCTGCGAGGAATACCTCGCAGGTGCGATGAGGCCGAAGGTGAACTTGACCGTCCGCAGAAGCGACCAGTGCTGGGCCTGTGGAATTCCGCATAAGCGTACCTTTCTCCGCAGAAGCGGTGCCGAAGATGCGGCCCAGTGACCGCAGGTGCGAAAGTCCTGGAGGCAGTGAGGTTCATTTAATCGGGAGTTAAACCACTTTTGACTCATTTTCTTTCAATCATTGGGCATTTTGGAGCTTTTGGAGAGGGGTTTTCACCTAGCACTTTGAGGTAAGTAATTTCTATACAATGTGAGTTGAATACATAGATTATGGGTAGATTTTAACATGTAAAATTGTGAAAATCATAGGTTTAGATGAAAAACCTAGGTTTTGATAAAAATGGAATTTAACCACGAAAACGGTTATGGGATTGAGTGAAAATTATATATTTGAGTTCGTGAGGTTATGGATAACAACTGTCTTCAAAAATTTTTGAAATCCGGGCACGTGGGCCCGGTGGGTGAATTTTAAGAATCTTCCAATTTGGGTTGGGTAATTACTCTAATAGTTAAATTATAAACTTTGGAACATATATTGATTTATTTATACAACATTTGACTAGTTTCGGATTTTTTCGGCACCAAGTTGAGGCTTTAGAGCGAATTTGAGACCGGAAAGCGAGCTTTGAGACAGGGTAAGTCTCTTGCCTAATCTTGTAAGAGGTAATTTACCCCATAAGTGATTTAAATTAATATTTGCTTCAAATTGTAAGGGATTACATACGCATGAGGTGACGAGAGTCCGTGCGTAGCTACTAATTATGCTTATGTCCGGATAGTTTAGGACTCAAACCATGGAATTCTTGTCATGTTTGAACTCTACTTGTTAATTAAATTGCCTAAAACATATTGGAACTCGATAAAAGGATTTCAAAAGATCGCATTTCACTTAATTGAGTTTTGGCGGGTTACTTGACCATTAATAGAAATTGTGCTTCTTTGTGTATTAGCCTCGTAATAACTTTTAAACCGGATGTTCATAAAGTATCCTCTCTTCTTGTGGAGCGGGCCGAACACCTCGGCAGCAGATAGATGAATCTATGGATCGTGTCGTGCTTCCCTTCGCAGGTACACGTTATTCTGGATCGGGTCGTACGACCCCGACAAAATTATGCGTGATAATACTTGGATTTTAAATTTTTATATTTGATGTTATTTCGTGGTTTGAGAGGTTAAAATAATATCAGACAGAAAGTTATTTTAGATTTATCATGTGTAACGGAATTGTTTATTTCCTGGTTGTTATTGAATTAATTTACTTGTATGCCTAAACCATGCTTATTTAGAGTTTATTTATTTATTATTGTTGGCCCATAGTAGGTGTTGATGTCGACCCCTCGTCACTACTTCTTCAAGGTTAGACTTGATACTTACTGGGTACATGTTGTTTATGTACTCACGCTACACTTTTGCACTGATCGTGCAGGATCTGAGGTAGGTGCATCTGGCGATCATACCGGCGCGCATCCCCGTTTCCCGGAGGCCTAGTGGTGAGCTACTTCCTGAGCCGTTCCGTAGCACCTAGAGTCTCTCCTTTGCAATTATTTCTGTCTATTCTCATTTCGGACAGTAGCTAGAGTTTTGTATAATCTATTAGTGCTCATACACTTGTGACACCAAGTCTTGGCACACAACTAGAAGACATATGGTTTTGGATTATCCTATTATTATGATTTCCCTCAGTTGCTTTTGTTTATTTATTTAGAATTTATTGTTTCTTAACCCTTTAATTAATGGAATTTAATTACTTGGAAACTTATTAAAAAGAGTAATCACGTAGTTAGTTCGCGGTTGGCTTACCTAGTGGCAGAGCTGGGCACCATCACGGCCTATAGGGGAATTGGGTCGTGACAACATGGTATAAGAGTACTAGGTTCACGTAGGTCTCACATGTTATGAGAAGACCTAATAAAGTTTTGTGGATCGGTGCGGAGACGTCCGTACTTATCTTTGAGAGGCTATAGGGTGTAAGAAAACTACTCTTTTCTTCATCTCTTATTGTATAGTTGATGTTGTCCTTACTGTCATTCTTTTATTCTCTCACATATGGTGAGGACGCACGCAGCGGATGTTCCAGACCAGGGAGGAGTTGCTCCCCCTGTTGCTAGAGGCCGAGGGAGGGCTCCAACCCGTGGTAGAGGATGAGGACGTCCCAGAGTGCTCTAACTATTCCACCAGTGGATCCAGTAGAGTATCCTATTATCGAGAAGCAAGGCGAGGTGCCTGCAGTAGAGCCAGCCCCGATAGATTTCATGTCCGCACCAGGATTCCAGGAGGTCATGGGTGGATTCTATGACTCAGGCTGGTTTATTTCCAGCAGACCCGGCCACATCTCAGGCGGGAGGGGTGATAAGTAGGGATTTTGACCGCTTATTTGCTCTCTTTTACTTACGTTTTAGCTCAAAAATACTTAAAGGTATTCCTGAGAACTAATGAAATGTGCTTTCTTGCAGGAATATTAGGAAACGAGCCAAAGAAGTGAAAATAAACTCAAAAATGAGTAAAATTGGACAAGAACCAAAACAAGGCAAAAAGAGCTACAGTGCGGACCGCACAATATTGTGTGCGGCCGCAAACTCTGAAGAGGCACTAAAAGAATCTCTTAACAGAGTGCGGTCGGAGAAGACTAGATTTAGAGACCTTTAGTTTTGGGAGCTTGAAGATGTGCGGACCGCATCATTATTTTGCGGCCACAGGATGCCAAAATGCGGCCGCACTCACAAATGTGCGGTCCGCATAGTGATGCTCTGATCCAGTCCAAGCGCAAGGGTGCGGCCGCACTCAGAATTGTGCGGTACGCATAATTAGAGGAAGTGCGGCCGCATTGCACTTTTGTGACACCGCAGAAAGCCATACCCACCAATCAGTCTCAAAGTGCGGATCGCACACAGAATTGTGCGGCCGCACAACCTTCGCAGGGGCAATTTTGTTAGATATTTTCAGCTGGGTATAAATAGATCTTTTTGTCATTTGCAGGTTAAGTTTTGTACACCTGAACATTTAGAGTCATTTTTATTTGCTGTATTGGGCAACTTTATACTAGTTTAGTATTTAAACATTACATTTTATTTCCTTAATCAATTATTACGCATTTTATCTTAGTGTCTTCTTTAATTTCTTCATTTTCCATGAGTAGCTAAACCCTTAGATAGGGTTGTGACCCAACCCTAGTATGGGTACCTAATGGGTGATTGATTTAGGGCTTATTTGTGATTGGATATATGAATTTTAGCCTAGTTCTTGCTTGAATTTGAGAATTGATGGTTGCAAACATTGATTCATGTCTAATTGACTTAGTCTATAATTGAGAAAGTTAGACTAAGTCTAAGAAATCTTGGCTAATAAGAAATTGGGGTGAACTCAAGAAATTGATAGCCCCAATTAAAAGGTCTAATCTAGAGATAGTAAGACCCGACTTGAGCATTTATCAATTGTTTCGTGAGATACCCATTAGGACTTGAGAAAGCCGAATTGGGCAAAACCACTCAAACTACCGAGAGACATAAAGTGATTAATTACATGTGATTGCTATATTGTATCCCGATCAACCAAACATAGCCTAAAGCTATAAATCTGTTAGGTAACCAACTAGGAGGAAGTCGCAACCCTAGATCTTTTATAACTTGAAAAACAACCAAAACCAAAATCATTGTCTCTTAGCTTTACAATTACAAGCCTTAGCATAAAGGTAGAAGTAGAAACAACAATTGAAAATGTGAAAGTGTAATCTTAGGCACGTCATACATTCATACTAAGTATATACCTAATCCCACATCAAGCTCCCTATGAAATCGACCCCGACTCGCGTTGGGTTTTTATTATTGCATCGACCGCCTCGCAATCCAAATTAGTTATGTGAGTTTGGCCTACATCAATTTTTGACGTTGTTGCCGGGGAACTAAAAACAGATTTAGCTATATATTTGGTTTTTGTGTGACTTGTCTTCGTTTCCTTCTGGCTTACTAACCTTTTTGTGAATCAATTGTAGGTACAAAAATATGGCTCTAAACAATGATCCTCTCGGAAACATATCGTTGGGGGATGTGGATGTGGAAGATGACCCAGTTGAAGAGGTTCCTCTTGAACCTCAAGCAAATAGACGAGGCTGACAGCCTCAAGACAACATTCATGTTCCTCCCCCAAATCCTCCAAGAGCGGCTCCATACCGGGTGTTGCCGATTGAAGGGTACGCAAGTGCCATAGTCCCGCCCCGCATTAGGGCGGGCAACTTTCAAATCACAAATGTTATGCTTACACTGCTTGAGCAACGTGGATTCTTCACCGGGGCTCCGAATCAAAATGCGTACAAGCACTTAAAAGGATTTGTGGACACCTGCTGGGGTAGTAAACAAACCAATGTTTCTGAGGATTCTTTAAGGTTGAGACTATTTCCCTTTTCTCTATGGGGGAAAGTCTTGGACATGTTAGAAAGATTTCCAAACCATTCTATCCATACATGGAATGAATTGGCGGAAAAATTCATTGCCAAGTTCTTTTCTCCCGGGCATATGGTTACTCTTAGAGACGAGATTCTAGCATTCAAACAAGAATCCAATGAGCTGTTGCACGAGATATGGGAGAGGTACCGCACTATGGTGAAAGAGTGCCCGAATAATGACATGACCGAGGCTATGATTCAACAAACCTTCTACAGGGGGATGGATACTACCAATCAATGCGTGGTCAACCAACTTGCCGGTGGAACTTTCATGACAACACCATATGTCGAAGCTTGCTAAATCTTAGATGAAATGGCGGATACCTCATCGGCATGGAAAAGTAGAGCAAATGTTCCTCAAGGTGTTCCAAATGTGATTCACCTACACAAAGAATTGCACGATCATGGGCAAGCAATTGCCGAGTTGACCACTACAATGAATCAATTGGCCAAAGATCAAATTCAACAGGTTCAAGGTCCTAAGCAAGTAAATGCAATGGAAGGTGTCAATATGATGGTGAACAAGCGAAGGCAAAAGGGTCAATAAGTTCACAACCGTGTAGAATAATTTGCGTAAGATGATAGTGGGTTCGACCATGACGAATCATATAATGAGCAAGAGGAAGAAGTACAATATGTGAATAATTACCGAGGGTAAGGTAACAACTCTCAAGGCCCGAATCAACAATGGCGATCTCAAAGAAATCAAGGAAATTAGAACAATCAAAACCACCAAGGCAATTGGAGTGGTGGTACCAACAATCAAGGTAATTGAAAAAATAACAATAATCAAGGCAATTGGAACAATCAAGGCAACCAAGGCAATTGGGGTGGCAACAATCAAGGATATTGTGGAGGTAACAACCAAGGGGGTTGGAACGGTAACCAAGGGAATTGAGGGTCGGGCTCTCAAAGGCCCCCGATGTATCAACAACCAAACAACCCGCCTCCTTATCCATCTCAAAGTTCTAGTTCTTTCAACAATGAGATGGGATGGATTGAAAATATGTTCAAACAAATGATGGAGAAAACTGTCGACTTCGATGCACAATTAGCCTCTCACAACACTTCAATCCGCAATTTGGAAGTTCAATTGGGGCAAATATCGCAAGCTTTAAACACTCATCCTAATGGGGCACTACCTAGTGATACGGTGGTGAACCCGAAGGGTGGGAATAACACGGGACATGCCATGGCCGTAACAACAAGGAGTGGAAGAGGTGGAGATGAAACAACCTCAAATCAAAGAAGAATTGTGGATGATGATGTAGTGGTTCAAGAAGATGAGATTCCAAGCAATGTGGTTCAAGAAGATGAGTTTCTAAGCAATGTGGTTCAAGCTAATGAAGAAGTAAAAATTGATATTGATGAGAGTGTGGAGGAGCTCCAAGAAGAAGTGAACACGTCCAGGGAACACATGATTGACATACCGGAACTGGTAGTGCCAAAGGCCAAGGCACCAATGCTAAGGCCTCCTCCTCCATACCCTCAAAGGCTCGCCAAGCAAAATAGTGAGAACCAATTCAAGAAGTTTATTGACATGATGAAGAGCTTATCCATTAATGTCTCATTGGTTGAGGCGTTGGAACAAATGTCCGGTTATGCAAAGTTCATGAAAGATTTGGTGGTAAAGAAAAGATCAATGAATTGTGAGACTATCGAGATGACACTTCAAGTGAGTGCTATTGTGCACTCAATGGCTCCAAAATTGGAATATCCCGGCACTTTCACAATCCCTTGCACTATTGGAAGCACCGACTTTGCCAAAGCTCTATGTGATCTAGGGGCGAGTATCAACTTGATGCCCTACTCGGTGTTCAAAACTTCAGGAATTGGGCAACCAAGACCCACATCTATGAGGTTAAAAATGGCGGATCGTACTATGAAGAGACCATTGGGTATTATTGATGATGTGTTGGTTCGTGTTGCTAAGTTCATCCTCCCGGCGGACTTTGTGTTCCTTGACTGTGAAGTGGACTATGAGGTGCCTATTATCTTGGGTAGACCTTTCCATGCTACGGGGAAGGCTCTTGTTGATGTGAAAGCCGGTGAGCTCACCTTTCGGGTGGGCGATGAAAAGGTGGTTTTCCATGTGTGCAAATCTATGAGGCAACCGAATAGAAACAAAGTTTGTTCGTTAGTAGACTTAGTGACCGAGGTTATTGTTGATGATGCTAGTGGCATGATGAATATTGATGATACTTTGGAGGCCATATTGCTTAATTATGATGATGATGAGAAGGATAGCTATGTGGAATGTGTAAATGCATTACAAGGAATGGAGTCGTATACCTATGAGCCCAGAAAATTGTCCTTAGATCTTGAGAACCGGAAGACTCCTCCAACAAAGCCCTCAATCAAGGAGCCTCCCACTTTGGAGTTAAATCCATTGCCTTCACATATCAGGTATGAGTTTCTTGGCCCATGTTCTACTTTACATGTTATTCATTCCTCTTGCTTGACTAATGTGTAGGTAGATTATACGTTGGTGGTGCTTCAAAGGAGGAAGAAAGCTATAGGATGGACACTAGAGGATATTCGGGGTATAAGCCATGCCTTTTGCATGCACAAGATTATTTTGGGGGAGGATTTCAAACCCTCCATTGAACATCAAAGAGGGTTAAATGAAGCAATGCAAGAGGTGGTAAAGAAGGAGATCATAAAATGGTTGGATGTCGGGGTAGTTTACCCTATTTCCGATACCTCGTGGACCTCTCCGGTGCAATGTGTTCCAAAGAAAGGGGCATAATTGTGGTCAACAGTGACAAGAATGAATTGATTCTTACAAAAACGGTGACCGGGTGAAGAGTGTGCATGGACTATCGGAAGCTCAACAAAGTCACTTGGAAAGATCATTTTCCGCTTCTATTTCTTGATCAAATGCTTGACAGGTTGACCGAACGAGCTTTTTATTGTTTCCTTGATGGATATTCCGGATACAATCAAATTCTCATTACTCCTGAGGACCAATAAAAGACTAGTTTCACTTGTCCCTATGGTACTTTCGCATTCTCGCGGATGCCATTTGATTTATGCAATGCACCGACTACTTTTTAACGGTGTATAATGGCCATCTTCACCGATATGGTGGAGGATTTTCTTAAGGTCTTTATGGATGATTTCTCTGTGGTTGGGAATTCCTTCAATGATTGCTTGAACAACTTGGATAAGGTCTTTTCAAGATGTGAGGAGACAAACTTGGTTTTGAATTGGGAGAAATGTCACTTCATGGTCGAAGAAGGCATAGTCCTCGGCCATAAAATTTCAAACCATGGTATTTAGGTTGACAAGGCCAAAATTGAGGTGATCTCCAAACTCCCTCCCCCTACATCCGTGAAGGGAGTGAGGAGTTTCTTGGGTCATGCGGGGTTCTATCGTCAATTCATCAAGGACTTTTCTAAGGTGGTGAACCCCTTGTGTAAATGTTTGGGGTTCTATCGTCAATTCATCAAGGACTTTTCTAAGGTGGTGAACCCCTTGTGTAAATGTTTGGAGAAGGAATCCAAGTTCTATTTCAACGAGGATTATATGAAGGCATTCGAATTGTTCAAGTTCAAGTTGACTACTACTCCTATTATCACCGCACCGGATTGGAGCTTGCCTTTTGAGCTCATGTGTAACGCAAGTGATGTGGCGGTCGGAGCAGTTTTGGGGTAGCGTATCAACAAACTCTTCCATACGGTCTATTATACTAGTAAGACCATGAATGATGCCTAATTCAACTACATAGTGACCGAAAAAGAGCTCCTTGATATTAGTTTTGCTATGGAAAACTCCGCCCGTACTTGATGGGTACAAAGGTGATTGTTCACACCGACCATGCGGAGCTTTGATATTTGATGAGCAAGAAAGATTCTAAAGCAAGACTAATGCGGTGGGTTCTTCTTTTGAAAGAGTTTGATCTAGAGATTCAAGACCGCAAAGGTAGTGAAAACCAAGCGGCGGACCACTTGTTTTGTTTGGAAGAGGAGGGGAGGCCAATGATGGCCTTGAGATAAATGATTCATTTCCCGACGAGCAACTCCTACCCATTTCTGTGACCGGGATGCCATGGTTCGCCGACTTTTCCAATTATCTTGTGAGTGGCATTGTACCGAATGAGTTCTCTTCAAACCAAAGGAAGAAGCTCAAACGGGATTGCTTTGACTATTATTGGGATGAGCCTTATCTCTTTCAGATATATACCGATGGTGTGATTCGACGATGTGTACTAGAGGAGGAACAAATGGAAATTTTTAAGGCTTGCCACTCTTCGTCATATGGTGGTCACCATGGTGGAGCTAGAATGGAAACAAAAGTGTTGAGTTGTGGACTCTATTGGCCTACTCTTTACAAGGACACTAGCGATATCGTCAATCATTGTGATGAATGTCAAAGGGTCAATGGGATTTCTAAGAAAAATGAGATGCCCCTCACCACCATCTTCGAGATTGAAATTTTTGATGTGTGGGGCATTGATTTCATGGGTCCATTCGTGAGCTCTTGTGGTAACACTTACATATTGGTAGTTGTGGATTATATGTCAAAGTGGGTTGAAGCCATGGCTTTTCCCTAAAATGAAGCTCGAAGTGTGGTGGTATTTTTGAAAAAGAACATCTTCACAAGGTTTGGTAATCCAAGGGCCATTATTAGTAATGGGGGATCGCACTTTTGTAACAAAGCTTTTGATACCTTACTTACAAAGTATGGTGTTACTCACAAAGTATCGACCCCCTATCATCCTCAAGCAAGCGGGCAAGTTGAAGTTTTCAACCGATAGATCAAGAATATTTTGTCAAAGAACGTGAATGCCAACCGGACGGATTGGTTAAAGAAACTTGATGATGCTCTTTGGGCTTATAGGACGTCTTACAAAACACCAATTGGTATGTCTCCGTATCGGTTAGTGATCGGGAAAGCTTGTCACCTACCGGTGGAACTTGAGCATAAGGCTATATAGGCATTGAAGAAGCTTAATCTTGAATGGGACGTCCCTGCCAACTTATGGGTGGCACAATTGAATGATCTTGATGAATTCCGATACCATGCATATTCAAGTTCTTCCTTGTACAAGGACAAGATTAAGTACCTCCATGACAAGTACATCCGGAACAAGGAGTTCAAAGAAGGCGATCTTGTACAATTGTTCAATTCTCGGTTGCGGATGTTTCCGGGAAAGTTGAAATCCAAGTGGAGTGGTCCATTTCAGGTTGTGCATGTAATACCCTTTGGTGCATTAAACTTGAAGAACAAGAATGATGAAGTGTTTACAGTCAATGGTCACCAGGTGAAACATTATCTAGGCAAAGTTGATGATGGCCATGTTGTGGCATTAATTCATTTCAAGTAATTGATGGTAACATGCGTCGTGCCGCGACATTAAATCAGACGCTTTTTGGGAGGCAACCCATGTGTCTTTTTTCAATTTCTTTTTCATTAGGTAGGTTTTGTTTTGTGCTAACTAGTTTTGAAGTGTATGCAGGAATGGATGTGCATTGTAGGGAGTGTGTAAAGAATGTTTTTGGCTAAGTGTTTAAAGAGTGTGGACCACACATTAATTGTGCGGACCGCACAATTCTAAAGGCAACAGCAGAAATCACTCTGCGGCCACACAATTCTGTGTGCGGTTGCACAACTGGAAGACAAAAATTGCAAGTTCTCTGAAGTTGGCCTATCAAAATTCATAGCCAATCTGCGGCCGCACACAAAATTGTGTGGTCCGCACAAATTCTGCGGCCGCACTCACTTATATGTGTACCGCAAAGTTGCTTCATGGTCCAGGTAAAGAGTGTGGTCCGCACTCAAAATTGTGCGGCCGCACTCGCCTTAAGTTTTGAAAGACTTGGTCAACCTACAAATAGAACCTCGAGACACTATTCACAACTTTGTCACTCTGAAGTATTGAACCCTAAGTAATCACAGTGCACGATCAATTAGTTCCCAATCTTCATTCATTTTATCAGTGTAGATTCTTACCTGCATCCTTCATAACTGGTATGTTCATTACATCTTTAGATTTTGCAATTTCTTTTAGTTTTTGTTCTTTTGTAGTGTGAGTTGTTAAACCTAAAATGTCAATTGTTAGTCATGGGTGCTTAAAGTCATGTGGGTAGTTTCATATATGTTCATTAGGGACTGGGCAGACCATTAATCATGTTAATTTGTGCATGCCATGTCTAAATCATGAAACATTGCATGAAGCCTAACTTTACTGTGGTAAATGCTCAAATTGTGCGTCCGCACAAATATTTATGCGATCTGCAGACCACTTGATTAGGGAAATTATTGTGCTTGAAAAGTGCGGACCGCACTCAAAATTGTGCGGTCCGCAAAAACATTTATGTGGGCGCATAAATATGTGTGCGACCGCACTTTTGGACTTCAGAGAATCAGCATCTCAGGATTGGACTTGTGCGGATGCACTCAAAATTGTGTGGTCCGCAGAAAACTTGTGCGGCCACAGAACAATGGGTGCGATCGCACTTGTGAACTTCAGAGAATCAGTATCTCAGGAATTGACTTGTGCGGTCGCACTTAAAATTATGCGGTCCGCACTTCAGGATGTGCGACCACACTCACAATTATGCGATCCACACTTCAGGTTGTGCGACCACACTTCAAAATTGTGCAGTCCGCACTAGAGTGTCGGTGGCCGCACTCAAAATTATGCGGTCCGCACTGTCTCCTCTGATGATTGTTATGCTGCAATTGTTCTGTAAATGTTTGAAGTGTTTTGAACTCAACTGACCTATGCACCTTATTTTAGACAATGGTCATATCACGTGGTGGAGGCAATATATCAAAAGGAAGAGGTGAACCCTCCCGAGGCAGAGGAAAAGGCACTCGCCCTTTGCGAGTGCAATCGAAGCCTATTGCTAAAAAGCCGACCACCGGGAGAGGAAGGGCCACAGAGCCCTCAGAATCCAGTTCCAATGCCCCATCTAGGGAAGCCTCCGAGGGTCATTCAATGGAGGTCCAGCCTGAGGCTCAGTCCCAACCATCCCAACCTACTGGGCAATTTCAATTGCGCGGCAAACCTACATCTAGTTCTTCTAGGGGTTTTGATGCGGGAAGCCAGGTTTTCGAGCCCTCCTCTACACCTGCTCCTCCGGTACCAATACCTGTTGATGTCGATGATGATAATGTCCCAGATGATGGTAGAAGGGGGGGACACTCAAGTGGGCGGCTTTGAGAGGTCGAAGAAAAAGGAAATAAGGGAGGATCGGTTCGTGAGCTTGACAGCCTTCAACAGATTCCGAGAATTGTGGCCCCAGAGGTCGCTCACACTTGAGCGACAGTTCTTATTGAAAGATTTGGATATTCATAATCCAAAGGTCCTTAGACAGTTCCACGAGCGCAAGGGGTGGAAGTGGTTCACCCACAGTGTCATCGATGCAAATGAGCACTTGGTCAGGGAGTTCTACTCTAATGTGGCTCACATCAAGAAGGGGACGAAAGTGACAAAGGTGAGAAATTTGAAAGTGCGCTTCGACACCTGCCCTATGAACACTTATGTGGGATTCGAAGACGTGGAGGCAGTCCAGTACCTAGAGAAGTTGGCTCTGGGTGACGCAGCTCGCCTATGGCTAGCTGAGAGTTTGGCCGCCCAAGGACCATCACCACCATGGATTACAGCAGGAGTTCATATCCTCCGAGCCACCCTATATTTTGAAGCTAAAGGGTGGCAAACCTTCGTTTTGTAGCCGGATTGATCCGAGTTTGAATAAGAACAACCTCCCACTTCCCTAGGCAGTTTTGGTGGATTCTATTATGGTGGGATACCCAATCAATGTGGGTGCCATCATATCAACCAACATCACATTGGCGGTCCGAAAAAGTGAAAAGTCCTACCCTTATCCAAACACCCTCACAGAGTATTTCAATGATGTTAAGGTGGAGACGAGGACATATGATACAAAAGTAAAGGCCAAGAAGCCTTTCTCATGGTACCACCTGCAGGGTGCTGACAACCCAAAGTTTAAGGGTAAGATCACTACCATAGTTAGTCAGTCTGACAAGCCATCAATGGTGGGTTCTGAGGCTGCTGCCGAGCCATCTAAAGCTCCCAGGCCTTCCACCGGGACAGCCACCATCTTCATCTTCTAGGCCATCAGCTGCAGTACCAGCGCCAGCCTCATCCACTTATCCTCTCACTACTCTGCAAGTCTCCCAAACTTTGGCGAGCCTCAACAACTGGATGCAGACAACCACTTCTAAGCTGTCTGACATATCCAGTACTGTTGCAGCACAGTCCTCCGCCCCAGCGGCACCACAGGTCCCTCTGTCAGTGAAGGAAACATTGAAGAAGATTCTGGACAACCAGAAGACTATTGTGGATACTATGGTGGCTCACAGGGGTGCTATTGAGGAGTTGGCCAAGCAGGTGAAGAAGATGAGGAAATATCAGGCTTCAAAGAAAGCAGTGGAGAGTTTGAGCAGGGAGGTGAAGAAGATAGCAACAGCAGGTGATTTTCCCTTTGACCTACTGATGAAGACAGATCCATCAGTACCAGCTGACCCAGCAGCACCATCAGCAGAGGCACCAGCTGGCCAGTCTGACGAGCCAGATCTCACATGCCCCCCACTGCTGAAAAAATGCTTCAGATGCTCACCAACCCTATTGTCCCTCAGCCTGGTGATGATGAGATGCAGTTGGAGGATACTGAGGGTGGTGATGTTGCCAGTCACCCTGATACCACATAGGGATTTTTCTTTACTCTCTATCCTATTGTGTTTTGATTTTTCTAAGCATTGAGGACAATGGTTATTCTTATTTGAGGGGTGGTCTATTTTGGTTCATTTTGGATGACTGCGATGACATTTGATTACATTTGGGCATGTAATAACTTTAATACTCTTTTTATTTTATTCTTATTTTTATTTTCTCCCTTATTATGTATATATTCATCCCGCTTGTACATATTCTATTCCTCTCGGTTTGTATACTCATTTGCCTTACTTTCAATATTTTATTTCATAACTTCTTCATTTTGTTTTCTTAATAGTATAGCTTCTTCGTTACTTTATTAGCTTCTTTTTGATTTGTTAGCTTCTTTTTATGTTTTAGTGAACATTAAGCCTTTGGTTTTTCTTAATGCTACGGTTCTTTCCAAAGGTGAGTCTTGTGTGAACCGGGTGTCTCTTCCCGACGATGGATGGTGTGACAATCTTCTTAAGGGATCGAGTCAGTTTTTGATGATTAGGTAGAAACAAGTAGTATTAATGAATAAATAAGGGTCAAGCATGCTTCACTTGGTACCAACACACTTAACTACGCGCTTATGGTTAAAAATAAGTTTTTGTAAAGAAATAGCCCTAGTTAGTGTCCTTGTGACTCTTATGTTGACTTAGGCAATCATCAGGTGGTTTAGTTGAACCTTTAGCGATTTTCAATCTTGAATACGGTTGTTATGGGCCCTCGACTCTATTCTCTTTGACAATCCGGTTGTGTGAGAGGCGAGGTATTTTGTTACAAGTCCAAGTACCCGTGCGAGTGGTCTAGAACTTGCCCCGAATGTGTTTCTAGGCGAAATTCTAAGTTAGGCTAGCTAGAGAAATGATTGTAGATTTTCCTTGACCCGTTTTGAAACCTTCCATGGCCCACCAATGATATCATCCTTAGTAAACCCTTTTGAGCCTAAAGCCTTTTTATTCGATAACCACATTACAAGCCTTTACCTATTTTACAATGACTCTTTCTTAGCACTCGAACTTTCTTTAGCACTCATGTGATTCAAATGGCAAAAACATAAGTTTAGGGGAGAGGAGGAGTTTAAAGATGGTCTCAAGGCACAAAATGAAGAAGAGGAAATGCAAAGAAAAAGAAAGGAAGAACCAAAGAAAAATACAAAAAGAAAGTGAATAATGCGAAAGGGTTGAAAAGATGCAAAATAAAGCAAAAGTTCAAAGCAAGGATAACAAAGAAGGAAAGTATGAATAGCATGGCAAAGAAAGAGTGATGTAAGTCCCTCTAATCCCCCTAAGGGAACAAAAATGACTCAAAGAGTCAGCAAAGTAAGATCCAAAAAGAGAATATGAAATGCTAAAGGGAAGATGAACCAATTCCATTCTGATATTTCCCTCCTTAGTCCAAAAGCCTTCATTACATGCCGAAAAAGCCCTACGTGATTTCAAGCCGAGCGAGCTTACATTAGTGGAGATCTACATGAGGGGCAAGCATATGGTACTTAAAGCCGGGCTTGTGACATTCTTTTGAGAGAGATGAGCGAATCTTTCTCGAGTCATTGAATTGAATTCTTCATTCGTGAGTGAGATGAGCTTGCGGAGAGTATAGGAGGAGGAGTTTGGGGTCCACAGTGACCTGCATGAAAGTGCGAGCTTCCTTGATAAACAAAGTCAACCCTTGATGCACATGCGTCACATTAGAGCCATTTGTACTTTAACATTCAATTTATATGCTTGTTAATGATTCACGAGCGTGTGGGTAATTGTTGGTCCCAATTAATTTGTGTTTGATTCAACTTAGGCCAGGTGAAATAGCCCTTTTGTAATGGAGGTGGTAAATTGCCTTAATTGCTTGAGGACAAGCAAAAGCTTAAGTTTGGGGGAGTTGATAAGTAGGGATTTTGACCGCTTATTTGCTCTCTTTTACTTACGTTTTAGCTCAAAAATACTTAAAGGTATTCCCGAAAACTAATGAAATGTGCTTTCTTGCAGGAATATTGGGAAACAAGTCAAAGAAGTGAAAATCAACTCAAAAAGGAGTAAAATTGGACAAGAACCAAAACAAGAAAAAAAGGGCTATAGTGCGGACCGCACAATATTGTGTGCGGCCGCAAACTCTGAAGAGGCACTAAAAGAATCTCTTCACAGAGTTCAGACCGCAAAATTATTGTTTTGGGAGCTTGAAGATGTGTGGACCGCATCATTATTGTGCGGTCGCATGATGCCAAAATGCGTCCGCACTCACAAATATGCGGTCCGCAGAGTGAAGCCCTGATCCAGTCCAAGTGCAAGGGTGAGGCCGCACAATTAGAGGAAGTGCAGACGCATCTCACTATTGTGCGACCGCAGAAATCCATACCCACCAGTCAGTCTCAAAGTGCGGACCGCACATAGAATTGTGCGGCCGCACAACCTTCGCATGGGCAATTTTGTCAGATATTTTCAGCTGGGTATAAATAGATCTTTTTGTCATTTCTAGGTTAAGTTTTGTGCACCTGAACATTTAGAGTCGTTTTTATTTACTGTATTGGGCAACTTTGTACTAGTTTAGTATTTAAACATTAGATTTTCTTTCCTTATGTCACTACCCAATTTTCCCTCCGTTTGGGTATCGTGATGGCACCTAGTCTTAGGGACTAGGCAAGCCTAACAATAATTAAAACAACAACAACATTATTAAAATAGTATCTCTTACAATTCCCAAAACTGGTAGTACAAGTCATAAGCTCTACAGAGTGTTTGCTAGAAAGCCTCTAAATACAACTATCCAGAAACAGGAATGAACAGTGCAAAACAAAAACTTGAAGGTGAGTCTGAAGCCTGCGAACACAGCAGCGGGTTTACCTTGAGTCTCCACAGCAACAGTCCACATAGCTAGCTAACGAACAAGTACTTGGATCTGCACAAAAATGTGCAGAAGAGTAGCATGAGCACACCATAGCGGTGCCCAGTAAGTATCAGGACTTACCTCGGTGGTGTAGTGACGAGGAACAGTCAAGACACCCACTGGTCTAATAAACTAAACAGATATAAGTACATGAATAACAGAAGTATAATGTCTACATAAAGACTATGCAATATGACTCACAATACATTAATGGCATTAAAGCAAGAAACAACATGTATCTGCGGAATATCACGAAAATGACGCAGAAAAAGTGAATGGAACACAACCTAAATCTGGAATCACGAATACAGTAAGGACAAGTAATAACTCAGTAACTACAACCGCTTTTACATCAGGTTTTAGCCAACAACTCCACGAGGTACCGAACCTCGGACAAATGCACAATTCACGGGTCTCAATACCTGAACCCTAACACTTGGCATCATGTGCCCTCATAACACCTCATAACCGCACTGACGACTCACGTGCCAATAAAGACATTCTCACATAGAAGGCAAGTAAACAAGGGTGAGCATCTATGCTCAACAATATCAAGAACACCTCTTATCCGATAAGAGTGATTAACTACGTATATGCTTGTGCAAGTGTCCTAACATAGTCCATACCAGCAAATAAGCATAAGGAAGAAAAAGAACGGACAATACGTAGAATATTTTCTCACAGCTTTCACAAGATAAAGCTCACAATACAGGTACGTATACCCCACACAAATATCAATAACAAGAATGCCCCCATGCCATAAATCATTACAAATCAATCCCTGACACAACCCACCTTGTCTCGCCACGCGTGCAATAGTAACATAAATACCCTCCTTGTCTCGCCACGCGTGCATAACAA
>AWOL01S0035633.1:0-15511 GCA_000715115.1 Nicotiana otophora | reverse complement strand
ATAAGAGACAGTATATATATATATATATATATATATACATATCCCGCCTTGTCACGCCGTATGTGCAAGTAACAATGGCAACAATAGCACGGCAGAAACCTCGTGCAACCCCATAATAACAACCACACGGTAGAAACCTCGTACATCACAATAATAATGACTGCACGGTAGAAACCTCGTGCATCACCACAACAAGTACAACAGCAACAATGACAATAATACAAAGTATGACAAGTAAATCAACTCAAGAACTTTAATTCACAAAGAACCAGTAGAACCAATTTACAAGGAATAACCACAGTAAAGAATGCTAGGCATAAAGAGAACAGCTCAACAAAGGGAGAACTAATATGTAGCAACGATCCCACAATATACACTTCAACAACAGGGAAGCTAACACGATTCAAATAATGCCAAATAAAACAAGTCGACTAAGATATAGGATATCTAAACTTCTTTTAAAGTTGAGAAAATTACGAAGGATATTCAACAATTCAATTAAGGATAACAGCGAAAAAATAATCATAACCTCAATTAAGACTGAATAATTATAGGATAAAATAATATAAATTCCAAAATAAAGATAAGCAGTTATGAAAAGACAGCATGGCTATAAAAGAGATAACAGTTTCAATTAATGCACNCTGACGACTCACGTGCCAATAAAGACATTCTCACATAGAAGGCAAGTAAACAAGGGTGAGCATCTATGCTCAACAATATCAAGAACACCTCTTATCCGATAAGAGTGATTAACTACGTATATGCTTGTGCAAGTGTCCTAACATAGTCCATACCAGCAAATAAGCATAAGGAAGAAAAAGAACGGACAATACGTAGAATATTTTCTCACAGCTTTCACAAGATAAAGCTCACAATACAGGTACGTATACCCCACACAAATATCAATAACAAGAATGCCCCCATGCCATAAATCATTACAAATCAATCCCTGACACAACCCACCTTGTCTCGCCACGCGTGCAATAGTAACATANCCTAAGGGGAAGTCCCCCACACAAGGTTAGGCAAGATACTTACCTCGAACCAAACTCAAACAATCGGTCACAATGCCTTTCCACGAATATCCGTCTCTGAATGGCCCAAATCTAGCCAAACACAATTGCATAACATGAATACAACAATAATAGACTTATCTAATCAATGAAATCAATATTTTAATAAAAATTCCAAAATTGGCCCTAAAAAGTCGACCCGGGCCCACGTCTCAGAATCGGGTAAAAATTATAAAATATGAACACCCATTCACTCACGAGTCCAACCATATAAGAATTACTCAAATCCAACCACAAAATCCCTTTCAAAACGCGAAATCTTTATTGAAGAAGTTCTTCAAATTTTTCCCAATTTCAACCCCAAAAATCCGAAACTAAATGAAGAAAACAACCATAGATTAATGGAATACAAGCAAAAACGAGTTAGGAATTATTACCCCAAAGCTTCCTCCGCAAATCCCTCAAAAAATTGCCAAATTCCGAGCTCTCAAATCCAAAAACGAAGAATGAAATAAAACCCTCGAATTCTCTTTTCTGACCCAGGCGTGACCGCACCTGTGACATAATTAGCCGCATCTTCACGACCGCAGGTGCGCACGTCCAAACCGCACCTGCGCTTCCTCTCGATTCTGCGCGCCAAAATCCGCTTCTGCGGAGCCGCTGATGTGCACAAATTCTCCGCACCTGCGGAGACTGTCAAGTCCAGCTCTTCTCGCACCTGCGCCTCAATCTTCGCATCTGCGGGCATCGCAAATGCGGAATTTACCTCGCACCTGCGACCCCTGGCACTCCTGCATTTTTCCACTTCTGCGCTTGCCTCTCCGCACGTGCGCTCTTGTACTAGTGGTCTCTTCACCGTAGGTGCGAAAATACCATAAGCATGAAGACTTAGCAGTAACACAAATCAAACTTTTAATCCGTTAAGCACCCGAAACTCACCCGAGGCCCCCGGGACCTCTACAAAACATACCAACCAATCCAAAACTACCATACGCACTTAGTCGAGCCCTCAAATCACATCAACTAACGTTGAAACTATGCATCGCACCATGAATCGAACTAATAAATTTTCAAATCTTTCAACTTCTAAAACCCGTGCCGAAACCTATCAAATCAACCCGAAATGACATCAAATTTTGCAGTCAAGTCCCAAATAACATAAAGGAGTTGTTCCAACTCTCGGAATCGCATTCCGACCCCGAAATCAAAAAGTTCACTTCCGGTCCAAATCTCCAAAAATTTGACTTTCGCCATTTCAAGTCTAAATCAGCTACAGGCCTCGGATTTATAGTTCAGACATGCTCCTGAGTCAAAAAGCACCCAACGGAGCTAATGGAACTGACGGAACTCCATTCCAGAGTCGTCTTCATATAGTTCGGACTACGGTCAAAATCCTAAAGCTTGAGCTTCCGTTTTAGGGACTAAGTGTCCCAAATCACTCTGAAACATCCGGTAACCAAATTCAACCACGCATGCAAGTCAAAACACATAATATGAAGCTTCTCAGAGCCTTATGCTGCCGGACGAGACTTCAATTCTCAAAACGACCGGCCGGGTTGTTACACCTTAATCAATTATTATGCATTTTATCTTAGTGTCTTCTTTAATTTCTTCGTTTTCCATGAGTAGCTAAAACCTTAGCTAGGGTTGTGACCCAACCCTAGTATGGGTACCTAATGGGTGATCGATTTTAGGGCTTATTTGTGATTGGGTATATGAATTTTAGCCTAGTTCTTGATTGAATTTGAGAATTGATAGTTGCAAACATTGATTCATGCCTAATTGACTTAGTCTATACTTGAGAAAGTGAGACTAAGTCTAGGAAAACTTGGCTAATAAGAAATTAGGGTGAACTAAAGAAATTGATAGCCCCAATTAAAGGGTCGAATCTAGAGATAGTAAGACCTGACTTGAGCATTTATCACTTGTTTCGTGAGATACCCATTTGGACTTGAGAAAGCCGAATTGGGCAAAATCACTCAAACTACCGAGAGGTATAGAGTGAGTAATTACATGTGATTGTTATATTGTATTCCGATCAACCAAACATACCTTAAATCTATAAAACCGTTAGGTAACCAACTAGGCGGAAGTCGCAAACCTAGATATTTTATAACTTGAAAAACAACCAAAACCAAAAACATTGTCTCTTAGCTTTATAATTACAAGACTTAGCGTAAAAGTAGAGGTAGAAACAACAATTGAAAATGTGGAAGTGTAATCTTAGGCACGCCATACATTCACACTAAGTATATACCGAATCCCACATCAAGCTCCTTGTGGAATTGACCCCGACTCGCGTTGGGTTTTTATTATTACATCGACCGCCTCGCAACCCAAATTAGTGGTGTGAGTTTGGCCTACATCAAGGGGGAGCACAGACCCCTACCGCTCAGGCTCCAGGGAATGCATCTGTCATATATCAGACCCGGGCGCACTACCCGTGGGCGGAGCTTAGCCAGTTGCGGCAGTTATACCTGAGCTCAGACCAGCTGCGGGCGGCGATTCCCAGAAGTTATTGGACAGGTGGACTAGGCTACCTCCTCCTATCTTTGGGGGTGAGCAGCATGAGGATCCCCAGGATTTATTGATCGGTGTAGGGACAAACTACACAACATGAGGATATTGGAGTCCCATGGGGTGGATTTTTCTATTTTCCAGCTGGAGGGCAGGGACTGTAGGTGGTGGCAGTCATATCTCCTTGGCGGACCAGAAGATTCACCTCCCATGACTTGGGACTGGTTCACCCATATTTTTCTGGATAGGTATATCCCGCCCTCTCAGAGGGAAGAGTTACGGTTTCAGTTTGAGTATCTCCAACAAGGGTCAGATGTCAGTGACCGACTATGAGGCGAGGTTATCTGAGTTATCTCGCCATACACTTATGATCATTCCCATCGATGCAGAGAGAGTGCGGAGATTTTTTGCAGGTTTGCACACTAGCATTCAGGCCACCATGGCCCGAAAGGTTGAGATAAGGACTTCTTACGAGCTAGTTGTAGAGATAGCTCGGAGGATAGAGGGTGTAGCATAGGCGAGAGCAGGCTACGAGGGAAAAGCAGTTTCAGTATTCTGGAGAGTTCAGAGGTGCCCCGGATGGGGGCAGAGGCCAGTTTGTGACGGGTCAGTCTAGAAGGCCCACATATCCAGCACTGCCGCCTCCTCGGTGTGCTCCAGTGCAACCTTATTTCAGCACCATTCCAGAGAGTTCCTACCACCCACCAGCTATTTAGGTTTCCTCTAGTGGGTATTTAGGCCATCAGGGTAAGACTTTAGGTCAGCAGCCCACCGTACCGAGAGGTTGTTTTAAGTGAGAGGATCACAATCATGTGCAGAGGTTCTGCCCCAGGCTTTGAGACAAGCCAGTGCAGCAGGGTCAGTAACCTATGATTACAACACCAGCTGCCCTACCAGCCGTCCGACCACCTAGAAGCGGAGGGCAGATGGGTAGGGGCCATCCTAGAGGTGGAGGTCAGTAAGGTGGCACTCCAGCTAGGTTCTATGCTTTTCTGGCCAGGCCAGAGGTAGTGACCTTAGATGTCGTGATCACAAGTATTATTTCTATCTGCGTTAGGGATGCTTCAGTACTATTTGACCCAGGATCGATATATTCATATGTTTTATCTCTATTTACTCATTTTCTGGGTGTTCCTCGTGAGTCCTTGGGTACTCCTATCTATGTGTCCACCCCTGTGGACGATTTTGTCATTGTGGAACGGATCTACCATTCCAGCATTGTTACATTTTATGGTTATGAGACTAGAGCAAGTATTATGTTGCTCAATATGACCGACTTTGAGGCAATCCTGGGCATGGACTGGTTATCTCCATATCACGCCATCCTTGATTGACATGCCAAGATTGTTACCTTAGCGATGCCAGAGTTGCCTGGATTGGAGTGAAAGGGTTCGCATGTCAGTGCATCAAGCCGGGTTATCTTTTTTCTGAAGGCTCGACACATGGTCAAGAAGGGTTATTTGGCTTATCTAGCTTATGTGCGAGATACTACCACAGAGACTTCAATGATTTATTCAATGCCCGTGGTTCGAGAGTTCTTTGATGTGTTTCCTTCTGACCTACCAATCATGCCACCAGATTGTGATATCGATTTCTATATTGATTTAGCTCCAGGCACCCAGCCTATCTCTATCCCACAGTACCGTATGGCTTCAAAGGAGTTGAAGGAGTTGAAGAAACAGCTTGAGGAGTTACTAGCAAAGGGGTTCGTCAGATCAGGTGTATCGCCTTGGGGTGCACCACTGTTATTTGTGAAGAAGAAAGATGGGACTATGCGGATGTGCATTGTTTACCGCCATTTGAACAAAGTTACCATCAAGAACAAGTACCCGTTGCCACGTATTAATGATTTGTTTGACCAATTTCAGGGTTCCAGGGTGTTCTCTAAGATCGACTTGAGATCGGGGTACCATCATTTGAAGATTCATGATTCAGATGTTCCGAAGACGGCTTTCCGGACTAGATATAGCCATTATGAGTTTCTAGTGATGTCCTTCGGTTTGACTAATGCCCCGATGGCGTTTATGGATTTGATGAATCGAGTGTTTTGGCCGTATATTGATTCGTTTGTCATTGTCTTCATTGATGACATTTTGATCTACTCATGTAGCATGGAAGAGCACGAGCAGCATTTGAGAGTGGTGCTTCAGACCTTGCGGGAACAGAAGCTATATGCTAAGTTCTCCAAGTGTGAGTTTTGGCTAGATGTTGTGGCATTCTTGGGGCATGTTGTATCAGGCGAGGGTATTAAGGTAGATCCCAAAAAGATCGAGGCATTTCAGAATTGGCCTCGTCCTACCATGGCGACTGAGATCAGGAGCTTCCTGTGGTTAGTAGGTTATTATCATCAATTTGTAGAGGGCTTCTCATCTATTACAGCACCTTTGCCTAGATTTACCCAGAAGGGTGCTCCATTTCGATGGTCCGATAATTGTGAGGTGAGCTTTTAGAAGCTCAAGACCGCATTGACTTCAGCATCGATTTTAGTGTTGCCTTCGGGCTCAAGGATGTATACTATGTATTACAATGCTTCACGTGTTGGTCTGGGTTGTGTATTGATGCAGGAGAGGCGAGTTATTGCATATTCTTCATGTTAGTTGAATCCCCATGAGAAGAATTACCCTGTGCATGATTTGGAGTTGGTTGTGATTGTTCATGCTCTTAAGATCTGAAGGCATTATCTTTATGGGGTGTCCTGTGAGGTTTACACCAATCATCGCAGCTTGCAGCATTTGTTTAAGCAGAGGGGCCTTAATTCGAAACAGCGAAGGTGGCTTGAGTTACTAAAGAATTATGATATTACCATTCTTTATCATCCGGGCAAGGAGAATGTAGTTGAGGATGCCTTGAGCAGAAAGGCGGAGAGTGTAGGTAGTTTGGCATTCATTTCAGCAGAGGAGAGGCCACTAGCTTTGGACATTCAGTCCTTGGCCAACAGACTTATGAGGTTGTATATTTCAGAGCTCAGCCTAGTTCTTGCATGCGTCGTCGCTCAGTGTCACTCAGTGTCACGCCCCAACCTCGAGAAGCGCGACTGGCGCTCAACTGAGTAAACCTGGTCAAGCAAGCCTGTTAAATACTTTCTACCCAACTCACCCATAATCAAGAAAAGACATGATTTCGTTAATTAGATAGTAGGAAGTCCACACATACAATACTAAATTATCTCATTAGTTACTTCACTACTAAGTCTCAGAATACACATATACTTATAGTTTGAGTGAAACAAGTGATCAATCACAACATAACTTGTTTAACATTCCCAACACCCATATACAACCCACATTAGGAATAGCCAATTCAATAATGATCAAGGACTTACTCCAATTACATGAACATCGTGGGATTCGATTATAAGAAGAAGTGGGTTTAGCCAACATACCTCAATTGAACTTCCTTTAAACTCTAAAACATTTTAGAATTCTTAGCATTTCGATCTATTTTAGAAATATAACAAGCTGGACCAAAATTAGGAAGATGGTCATGATTCTAGCGCATTTGAGCATTTTATCAAATACTAGGTGTGCAACAATATTTTAAGGCCATTTTTGTGGAAGATTCCATCATTCCCCAACCCATTCTCTACTATGTTTAGATCACAACTTTCCCACGTACTACAAGAATACATGCATTCAAGACAACAACCCTCACACCCAACAATTGTCCCTCTAATTATCCCATTAAATTTTTAACTTGAGAGCTAGAACATAGATTCTTACCTTTAGAGTGAAGACTTCCTTTGTTAATCCTCAATGATTGAGCAAGAATTGATGGATAATAGGTTGAAGGTTGCTCCCCCACTCTAAGAACTCTCTCTCACTCTAAAACTATCATAAATGAGCTCAAAATGGGCTATAGCATATGTTTTAACGAAGAAGGGTCGGGTTTAAAAATCACAAAAATGAACCCTGGAACAGAATATGTGGTTGCATATGCGACCGCAGAATGGATATGTGGTCCGCATATCGGCCGCACAAATTGGGTGCCAAAATTGGAAAGGAACTGACAGGGTCTGCGGTCATATAATGCATCGCAGAACCTCCCTCCGAAAAATCTCAAAGCTGGATATGCGAGAAGAGTGCGGCCCGCGCAATGATTATGCAGTCGCATAATGGGTCGCAAAAATGACATCAAAATGACCCAGAAAACTGCCTCAATCTGCGACCATTCTGCGGTTCGCAGATTCTGCAGCTGCAAAATGGGCCGCAAAAATGCCTATTTCTGCCAATATTTTCCTTCAACTCCCCAACGCATTGTTCAATCTAAAAAGTCCGAACCGCGGCTCGCAAGCTTGTCGTGAAGAACTTCTACTATTATTAACCTCTATGCCTGCCCCGACATCACAGAACCCCAGTTTTTAGGAAACTTTTCACGGGGCCTTACATCCTCCCCCACTTAAGACCATTCATCCTCGAATGAGGGTCAAGGTTTACTATTAACATCTTATGCAACTCAGTTTTCATACCCTACACCATCAGCCCGAAATTTGACTAACTCCCTAAATTCCCAAAACTTTCGTCAGAGTTTCCCCTGTAACTAGGCCTATCCACATGTCAGAGAGCCCCAGAAACACATCCTTAAAACATATTCATAAACTAATAACATAACATAACCCATAACAATACCAATCGTGGCCTCACATACAATACATTACCAGAAAGGAACACCCTTAACGTCAATTTGTTCAAATGATACATAATTCATAGAAGGTAACCCTTAGAATTTTCATAGAACACAACTTTATAAATACATGGCTATTCAAGCAAATAAGTATACTTTTTCTTCATTTCTTCCTCGGCCTCCCAAGTAGCCTCTTCAACTTGTTGGTTTCGCCATAGCACTTTCACGGAGGCAATTTCTTTATTTCTCAACTTCCGGACTTGCCTATCAAGAGTGGCAACTGGAATTTCTTCATATGACAGTTCTTCATTAACCTCAATGGCCTCAACCGGCACAATAACTGACGGGTCTCCAACTGCCTTCTTCAACATAGACACATGGAATATCGGGTGCAATAATGACATCTCTGGTGGTAGTAAAGCTTGTATGCCACCTCACCGATCTTCTGAATGATTCTGTATGGTCTGACATACCTCGGACTCAATTTGAACTCCAAATCATCTACGACGAACATCTAAATAGGACCTCTGACGACTCTGAGTAGTCTTCAACTGCTCCTTAATGATCTTAACTTCCTCCATAGCCCGATGCACGAGATTTGTCCCTATAAACTCTACTTCCCCAATCTCGAATCACCCAATGGGAGATCTATATCTCCTACCATATAATGCCTTAAATGGTGCCATCTGAATACTAGCATGAAAGCTATTATTATAAGCAAACTCTATGAGTGGCAAATGATCATCCCATATACACTTGAAGTCGAGAACACAATCACATAACATGTCTTCAAGCGTCTGAACAGTCCGCTCTGCTTGCCCGTCGGTCTGTGGATGGAAGGTTGTACTAAGATTCACTTGAGTACCCAAACCTTGCTGAAATTTCTTCCAAAAACTTGTCGTGCACTGAGCCCCTCGATCGGAAATGATAGAAACTGCAGTGCCATGTAGCCTGACTATTTCCTTAATAAACAACTGAGCATACTGTTCCGCTGTTCGGTAGATTTAACTTGCAAGAAATGTGCTAATTTCATAAGCCAATCCACAATCACCCAAATTGAGTCAAACTTGCGTGGAGTGCGTGGTAATCCTACCACAAAGGCCATATTAATCATTTCCCACTTCTACATTAGGATTTCTATGTTTTGTGCCAACCTACCAGGCCATTGGTGTTCGGCCTTTACTTGCTGACAATTCGGACACCTTTCCACAAAGTCCACCAGATTCCTTTTCATGACATTCCACCAATAGACTTCTTTGAGATCATGATACATCTTCATAGAACCTGGGTGCACGGAATACCTAGAAGTGTGAGCCTCGATCATGATTCTTTCCCGGAGATCATCTACATTTGGAACATATAGCTGCCCTTGGTACCTTAGTGTGCCATCATCCATGCCAAGATTAAAAGCCATAGTTTTATGGTAATGAATCCCCTCCTTTAGTTGTACCAAAAATGGATCGTTGTATTGTTTATCTTTGAATTCCACAACAAGCGACGATTCAGCCCTATTTTATACAATTACTCCTCCTTCATTAGAGTCCACAAGACGAACTCCCAAACTAGCCAATCGATGAACTTCCTTGGCCAACAGTCTTTGACATACCTCCAAGTGTGCCAAACTTCCCATAGATTTTTGGTTAAGAGCATCCGCCACAATATTGGCTTTCCCCGGGTGATATAGAACATCGATGTCGTAATCCTTGAGTAACTCAAGCCATCTTCTCTGCCTTAGATTCAGCTCCTTTTGTTTGAAAATATATTGAAGACTCTTGTGGTCCGTGAATACATCCACATGGACCCCATACAAATAATGATGCCAAATTTTCAATGCAAAAACCACCGCTGCAAGTTCTAAGTCATGTATTGTATAATTCTTTTCATGATTCTTGAGTTGCCTAGAAGCATATGTTATAACCTTGCCGTGTTGCATTAACACACACCCAAGCCCAATTTTTGAAGTATCACAATATACCACATATTCATATGTACCCTCTAACAGGGTCAATACCGGCGTCGTAGTCAATCTTGATTTCAACTCCTGGAAACTCCTTTCACAAGAATTGGACCATTGGAACTTGACAGCTTTCTGAGTCAATTTAGTCAACGGAGAGGCAAGAGTAGAGAAACCCTCTATAAATTTCCTGTAATACCATGCTAAGCCCAAGAAACTATGAATCTCGATTGGTGTTGTGGGTCTAGGCCAATTCTTTACTGCTGTAATCTATTGAGGATCAACCTTAATTCCCCCTCTGGAGACAACATGACCCAAGAATGTGACAAACTCGAGCCACAATTCACATTTTGAAATTTTGCATACAATTGGTGTTGATGAAAAGTCTGCAAAACTGCCTTAAGATGATCGACATGGTCCTCTCAACCTCGTGAATACACAAGAATATCGTCAATGAATACTATCACAAAGGAATTGAGAAAAGGCTTAAAAACCCGATTCATAAGATCCATGAAAGCCGCCAGGGCATTTATTAGCCCAAAAGAATTACCAGAAATTCAAAGTGCCCATACCGGGTCTGGAAAGCTGTTTTCAAAATATCCTACTCCCTGATCTTCAATTGGTGGTACCCGAACCGTAAATCAATCTTGGAGAAGTACCTAGCACCCTGTAACTGATCAAACAAATCATCTATTCTCGGTAATGGGTATTTGTTTTTTATTGTGACCTTGTTGAGATGCCGGTAGTCTATACACATCCTCAGTGATCCATCTTTCTTCCTCATAAAGAGAACCGGTGTGCCCCATGGTGACACACGCGGTCAGATGAAACCCTTCTCTAACAAATCCTTCAATTGTTCCTTCAGCTCCTTCAAGTTTGCTGGTTCCATCCTGTAGGGAACAATAGATATAGGATACGTGTCTGGCATCACATCAATCCTAAAATCAATCTCCATGTCTGGCAGAATCCCAGGGAGCTCATCAGGAAAGACCTCCATAAATTTGTTCACAACTGGCACAGATTCGAGTGTAGGCGCCTCAGCATCGGTGTCTGTAACCCGAACCAAATGATAGATACACCCCTTATTAATCATTTTCGTGGCCTTAAGGTAATAAATAAACATACCCTTGGGCATCACATTATCCCCCTTCCACTCAACAACTGGCTCATTGGGAAATTCAAACCTCATAGTCCTAGTTCGGCAATCAAGCTTGGAAAACATGAATAAAGCCAATCCATTCCCATAATTACATAAATATCGACCATCCCCAATTCAATGAGATCGGCCACGTGTTCCAACTATGCACTGTGACAACGTAACCCCTATAAACCCGTGCGGCCACAATAGACTCACCTACCTGAGTAGATACATAGAACGGCTCAGGAAGTTGTTCCGGTTCTATCCCAAATTTCATAGCAACATAAGGGGTAACATAGGACAAGGTGAAACCGGGATCAATAAGAGCATATACATCATGAGATTGGACAGTCAATATACCTGTGACAACATCTAGAGAAGCCTCTACACTCTGGCGACCACTCATAGCATAGAAATGGCTGGGTCCTCCTGAACCCTTCGCACCACCCCTAGTTGCACCATGCTATGCTGGTGCTGGAGTGCCTCGTGCTGGAAGGGGCGCTGAAGATGTAGCAGCTACAGAACTGGATGGCTGTGTTGTGCCCTGCTCGCACTCTGGCGGGATGAACGACACTCCCTCATAATATGACCCCTCAATCAGCACCCGTAATATATAGGTAAGTCTATGTAGCATATCCCCAAGTGCATCTTCCCACACCTGGGGCATGGGGGCCTCCATTGCTGCTGGAATCTCCCTCCTAATCGGCCCTGATGATAGGGTACCCTGCTGCCCTGATTGGGACTGAAACGACTCCCCTGTTGCTGACTGGGCCCTGCTGGCAGGGCACTGGATGAAGATTGAGCAACAGACTGGGATGACCCTGATGACCCTCCCCTAAAAACTGGCCTTCCCTCACCAAATGACTCCCCAAAGTTGCCTACAGACCGGGCCTTGCTGGTACCCTCTCGCTCCATTCTGCTCTTCAACTTATGGTTCTCTGTAGCTTAAGCAAATGTTAATATCTTCCCATAGTTCATATCTTAATAAAAGGTAGCTGTAGCGATCTCATTGATAACCAAGGGGCTAAGGCCCTACACAAACCGGCGCACTCTAGCCGCCATAGTAGGCAACATGAGAATGGCATATTTAGACAGACACGTGAACTCCATGTGATACTCTCACACACTCTTCCTTCCTTGCTTAAGGTTCTCAAACTCTATGGCACAAGCTGCTCTAGTCTCGGCCGGCAAGAAATGGTCCATGAAAGCGTCAGCAAACTCACTCCACCTCGCTAGAGGACTCCCCTCCTCCCGAGAGTCCTCCCACAGCTCAAACCAAGAATAGGCCACCCCTTTCGGGCGATAGGCGGACAACTCCAATCCCTCCATCTCAGTAGCGCGCATAACCCGGAGAGTCTTATGCATCTCGTCAATGAAGTCATGTGGGTCTTCCTCAGGATTAGCACCTGTGAACACCGGAGGATCCAACTGAAGAAACATGTTCTCCCCTGGAACCACTAGAATCCCCTTGTTGGCTAGAAGAAACATTTGTTATCCGGGCTTGAGAAGCCACTATATGTGTCAACATCTGGATAACTCCCATAATATCAACATCAAAAACACCAAAATCGGAAGCTGGAGCTGGTGGTGGAACCGGAATATCAGTTGGAGGAACCGCTGTATCCTCAGTAGGTGCAGGAACTGGTGTGGCCTGGTCAGGTGTAGTGGAATTAGGCAATGTAACAGTCGGGGGATTATCCTCACCCCTCGGGTATTCACCCGCCTCACCAAATAAAGGGTCAAATGCCACTTCTAAGGCGACATTGGCTCCTTGGCCAGTTCTTGCTCTCTTCTTAGGTGTCATGTACTGAAAGTTAAAGGAATGCACGAGTTATAGGAGGAACAGTTTCACAATCAGTTTCATCGCACGATCCAGAATATCAAAGAAGGGTATTATTCCTAAATGTCCAAGTAGCCTCCAACTTATAGATATGGTCGACAACACACCGATAAGAAGGGCTCTACTAGACACGGCTCCGAGATATCCTAGGACACTTTAAAACCTTAGGCTCTGATACCAAGTTTGTCACGCCAAACCTCAGAAAGCGCGACCGGCGCTCAACCGAGTGAACCCGGTCGAGCAAGCCTGTTAAATACTTTCTATCCAACTCACCCATGATCAAGAAAAGACATTATTTCATTAATTAGATAGTAGGAAGTCCACACATACAATACTAAATCGTTTCATTAGTTATTTCATTAGTTACTTCACTACTAAGTCTCAAAATACACATATACTTATAGTTTGAGTGGAACAAGTGATCAATCACAACATAACTTTCTTAACATTCCCAACACCCATATACAACCCACAGTAGGAATAGCCAATTCAATAATGATCAAGGACTTACTCCAATTACATGAACATTGTGGGATTCGATTCTAAGAAGAAGGGGGTTTAGCCAACATACCTCAATTGAGCTTCCTTTAAACTCTAAAACATTCTGGAATTCTTAGCACTTTGATCTATTTTAGAAATATAACAAGTTGGACAAAAATTAGGAAGATGGTCATGATTCTAGCTCATTTGAGCATATTATCGAACACTAGATGTGCAATAATATTTTAAGGTCCTTTTTGTGGAAGACTCTCCATGTAACGACCCGGCCGGTCGTTTTGAATATTATAATCTCGTTCCCCCATTTACTGCTCAATTTATGCTTTATAGTTATTTTATGACTAACCGGGTTAGTGGGTTTGAGTCCGGAAGGAATTCGGAGTGAAATGAGACACTTAGTCTCATAATTGAAAATTTAAGATAGAAAAGTGAATCGGATATGGACATATGTGTAAACGATCTCGGAATTGAATTTTGATGATTTCAATAGTTCCTTATGGTGATTTTTGACTTAGGAGCGTGTCCGTAAAATTATTTGGAGGTCAGTAGTGGAATTAGGCTTGAAATGCCGAAAGTTGAATTTTTGAGAAGTTTAACCGGGGGGTTGACTTTTTGATATCGGGGACGGAATCCGATTCTAAAAATTTGACTACCTCCGTTATGTCATTTATGACTTGTGTGCAAAATTCGATGTCAACCGGACGTGATTTGCCAGGTTCTGGATTCATTTGTAGAAATTAAAATTTTCAAAGCTCATTAGGCTTGAATTGGGGTGTAATTCATGGTTTCAGCGTTGTTTGAGGTGATTTGAGGGTTTGACTAAGTCCGTATGATGTTTTAGGACTTGTTGGTATATTTGGTTGAGGTCCCGAGGGGCTCGGGTGAGTTTTGGATGGTTAACGGATCAAAACTTTGGACTTGCACTGCTGCTGGAATTTTCTGATATCTGATGATGTTTTCCTTCTACGCGATCGCGTGAATGCGTCTGCGATCGCGTACGCTTAGTTGGTCGTGGGGGTTTTTGTTCTACGCGATCGCGTGGGGATATCTGCGATCGCATAGGGTTACTGTAAGGCAGTGGCATTTTGTGAAGCGGGACGCGATCGCGTGAAGCGGGACGCGATCGCATAACTCTGAGATTTTGTGACTCGCGAATGCGTGAAGAAGATCGCATTCACGTAGAGTAAGTGGAGCGAAAATAGAAGTCACGCATTTTGTGCTTCGTGATCGCGTGGGAATGTTCGCGATCGCGTAGAGTAAATGTCTGGGCAGAGAGTTTAAGTTCTGAAATTGGGACTTCGTCCCATTTTTAGTGTTTGACGGATTTGAGCTCGGGAAGAAGCGATTTTCGGGAGTTTTTCAAGGAAAGCAACGGGGTAAGTTTTCTTAACTCAATATTGGTTAAATTAACCGAATCCATGGTTGTTTTTATCATTTAATTGGTGAATTAAATTGGAAAAGTTTAAAAACCGTCTTAGTTTAAATTGAATATTTGAGGGTCGAGTTGGGGTCGGATTTTGATAACATTAGTATGGGTAGACTCGTGGTTGAATGGGCTTACGGATTTTATAACTTTTGTAGGGTTTCGAGATGTGGGCCCTACGGGCAATGTTTGAGCTAAAATTCGGATTTTTATGGAAAATTGTATTTTTCATATGGAATTAATTTCAATAACTTATATTGACTGAAATGAATTATTTGTGACTAGATTCGAGCCATTCGAAAGCCGATTTGCGAGGCAAAGGCATAGCAGAGTAATGAATTTCACGCTCTGAGGTAAGTAACAGTTTTAAATTTGGTTCTGAGAGTATGAAACCACGGAATTTTGTGTCATGTGATTATTTTGGAGGTGAAGCACATGCTAGGTGACGGGCGTGTGGGCGTGCAACGAGGGGATTGTGACTTGGTCCGTCCCGTGAAACTGTAAA
>AWOL01S0035632.1:22721-69265 GCA_000715115.1 Nicotiana otophora | reverse complement strand
CTCAAATAATCCTCACAAAACTCTGAAATTTCAGCTTGTTATATGTATTAAGCTGCTGATTTTTCTCAAAGATATATGTCTTTAAGCAACTCTCCAAGATGTGTCTCAATATAAGATAGAGTGTAATAGAGTGTGTCCCCCTTTTTAGTGAGTAAAAAGCCCTTTAAATAGGCCAATAAATCAGATTTTTGGACAGATTTTGGTTCACCAAAAGTCTGTCCAAAAGACTGACTTTGTGTGTTAAACACTGTTCAAAAGCTGTCAAAAAGTATTGTACTTGTCACCACATAATGACTTTTGAGTTTTGCACTCCAAAGTCTTTGCACAGTAAAAATAACCAAACTTGTACTATTCCTTCTTTAATTTCAGCTTTTATCAACACAAAAATTCAAATACTCAAATCCAATAAAAATAAATTCACTAAGCACTTGAAACTTCTATCATAAACTATCATGACTAAGCAAATAGCTATTTCAAAACTAATGAATAAGTAATTATCAGTGATTAATAACTATGAACGACTAAGCTAACATAGATTAAATACAATTAATAATAAAAATATAAATAATAATAATAAAAATAAAAAAATAAAAAAAATCAGAAATTATGCTAGACATAAACTAAATACAATACAATTAGAAAAAATAGACAAAGGAAATGAGAATAGGGGTATACCAATTGAGGGTGTTCGGGGTGGTTGCCGAAATTTGGCCGCATTTTTAGTTGCCGAATTTTCGGGATGAAATTGACATCAATAGGTAGGTCTTGATTAGCTCTATCAGTTGATGTATGTATTGTGGGGTGGTAGTGGCCGGAACTTCAAGATTTTGGGCAAAAAAGTGACGGCTAAAGTTTCCTAGATCTAAAATTCAAGGCGTTTGAGGGGTTTTTGAAGGATTTGGTTTGGAGATATGGAAAGAGGAGGTTATAGAGATTACATGGTGTGAATTTGGGGGTGTTTGGAGGTTGGCCGCCGCCGGTGGGTGATTTTCGGCGGCCGCGACGGCGGCGGAGAGAAGAGAGAGATAAGACNAACGAAATCAGATCTAATATGTTCCATCAACCAAATCGGGATCAAATCCTTCTTATTATCATCAAGAATCTGCAATATAAGAATTTAAAAGTTACCTGGTTTGTAGAATAATAAAATACAGCAGTGCAGCAACAAAAAAAACTCAGCAGCAAATACAGTAGAAACAGCAACAACTCAAGTGTTAAGACAACCCAGAAAACTCAACAAAAATGCTTGAAACTGGTAGCTATCAACTTCACAAATTGCTTACGGGATCTTTCTATTTTTCTCAAGGTTTTTGCACTCAAATAATCCTCACAAAACTCTGAAATTTCAGCTTGTTATATGTATTAAGCTGCTGATTTTTCTCAAAGATATATGTCTTTAAGCAACTCTCCAAGATGTGTCTCAATATAAGATAGAGTGTAATAGAGTGTGTCCCCCTTTTTAGTGAGTAAAAAGCCCTTTAAATAGGCCAATAAATCAGATTTTTGGACAGATTTTGGTTCACCAAAAGTCTGTCCAAAAGACTGACTTTGTGTGTTAAACACTGTTCAAAAGCTGTCAAAAAGTATTGTACTTGTCACCACATAATGACTTTTGAGTTTTGCACTCCAAAGTCTTTGCACAGTAAAAATAACCAAACTTGTACTATTCCTTCTTTAATTTCAGCTTTTATCAACACAAAAATTCAAATACTCAAATCCAATAAAAATAAATTCACTAAGCACTTGAAACTTCTATCATAAACTATCATGACTAAGCAAATAGCTATTTCAAAACTAATGAATAAGTAATTATCAGTGATTAATAACTATGAACGACTAAGCTAACATAGATTAAATACAATTAATAATAAAAATATAAATAATAATAATAAAAATAAAAAAATAAAAAAAATCAGAAATTATGCTAGACATAAACTAAATACAATACAATTAGAAAAAATAGACAAAGGAAATGAGAATAGGGGTATACCAATTGAGGGTGTTCGGGGTGGTTGCCGAAATTTGGCCGCATTTTTAGTTGCCGAATTTTCGGGATGAAATTGACATCAATAGGTAGGTCTTGATTAGCTCTATCAGTTGATGTATGTATTGTGGGGTGGTAGTGGCCGGAACTTCAAGATTTTGGGCAAAAAAGTGACGGCTAAAGTTTCCTAGATCTAAAATTCAAGGCGTTTGAGGGGTTTTTGAAGGATTTGGTTTGGAGATATGGAAAGAGGAGGTTATAGAGATTACATGGTGTGAATTTGGGGGTGTTTGGAGGTTGGCCGCCGCCGGTGGGTGATTTTCGGCGGCCGCGACGGCGGCGGAGAGAAGAGAGAGATAAGACAGAAAGAGTTATGGGGGAAATGAGGGAATTTTTCAGATTTTTGAGGCTTTAAATACCTCTTGAGAGAAAAAATATGGACTATTAGATCAAGGGGTGATCAATGGGTGAGATTTGATCTTGAGTCACTTAATGAACCAACGTAGTTTTGAGGCAAAACTACGTCGTTTCGGACCCTTTCAAGCGCAGTCTCTTATCTTGCACTTTTGGCCACTTTCTCTTTCAAATTTGGCCCAATTTCTTTCTTAATCCTACTTATTAAACTAAATTTACACAAACAAATAAATTAATTAAGTAACTTATTCAAATGATCAATTAACTATATTAATTCACCAATTGAATAGTTAGTTAATTCTTAAAATGCACAAATAAAGAAAGAACTATTTTTTGGTATTTTTATGATAGAAAATATGCAATCAAAGACACAAAAATTGGGAAATATAATTAAAGCAACAAAACACTAATGACTTTAGGAGGTGTTAAAACAGTACAAAAATTAGGTATTCATAGCTGCCCTCCCCAGAGCCCACTTGTGAGATTTTCGCTGAGTTGTTTTTGTTGTTGTTTTCATTGATTTGTGGGTTTGGCGGGATTTGGGTCTGCTGGTCTGATTTGTGCATCATTTTAGGATTCTCTATTGACGTTTTCTGTTTGGGACATGTCTAAATGGTTAGGTTCTCCAAAAATTAGTGCATTTAGAGGCATCAGAAATAGGTCACCAATGCCATGCAGAAACAACCGATTTAGGATGCAGTTGAAGGGAATACTGGAAAGAGGAACTTTTTTTGTTCTCTTTGTGATTTGCCTGCTGCTCAATCTGATCTTAATAGTGTGTGAGTATGAGGATAGTTGATTATGTTGAAAGATGAGTTTTTTCGTGTGGGTTAAGCGGATTTTCCCTTTAGTTGACCTCTTTATGTTGTCTTTGCATTTCTATAATATGTATTCTTTGGATAACTTTTTCTTTGGTCGGCAAAGATGCTCTTTGAGTAGCTTATTGCCACTTTGATGTTTTCCTTTTATTACGTAGCTAGCTGTTGAGAATATGTGTTCATCCAGTAGGTAAAATAGTTTTGTTATTTATATGGGTTCTCTCAATAATGACTGTAGCTTAAATGTAAAAATAGATTTTAAAACAGTAAAAATGTTCAACACGTTTAAATGTGTTAAACTTTTTCGTTAAGATTATTATACTTTAATGTTTATTAACATCGTGTTGTTCTTAGATGGCGTTTTTTTAACTATATATGTTAATTTATCAAAAGGTTGCATGAAAAGTAACTAAATGCAATCAAACTCATCTCGATCATATGGTCTTTATCTATCGGTTTTGGCTGCCTAGAAGGAGGGTCGGCCTAATTGTTCTTTTGAACAAAATTTTAAGATATATATATTTGTGTTGTAAACATTGCTTGATGTAACTATTGCTTGTCTTGTAGATTTATATATATCTAGAAGATCAAATATTCTTGCACATTCTTCTAAACTGATTATGAACTAAATTTAGTGTTACTACAGTGATATTAATTCATTCTTTTGTCTAATTATTTATTCCTCAGTGTTTTGTTCAGTAGACAAAGTAACTCCCGCTATGTCCATGGAGATGTGTGTAGTAGCTATTTTGTATCTCAAGTGTGAACTGTGCATAGGACACATAGCATTGGGATTCGAAAGTCAAAGGCTCTAAATCACCAAGTTACTTCTAATTATCAAAATATCATTTGATCAAGTGTCTCATGCTTAACTTTTGAATGTATTATAATTTATTCATTAGTTGCCTACAGCAGGAACGTTCCTCTATTATTTCATTGGACAAATGCTTTTGATAAAAACAAGGTCTTGCTTTGGACCATATAACGATCAACAACTTCACTCAATTATTTTAACTTCCCCAATTGATACTATGCTTTAGGAAACTGGTAACTAAATTAACATCTAACGGAGGTAGATTTGTCCTCTATTTCGTCTCTACAGGGATAGTAGCCGCCATCAAATACTCATACAAAAAAAGGCAAGCTTAATTTAAAAGTAACATAACTCTTCACTGAATATTTTGGTTAGAATCAAAAAGTAACACAATGTCATAATGCGTAAGGGAACTAATTGATACTCATACTAGTTTCTTTTATGTGACGCAAATTTAAATTAATTAAATATATATTACGAATATTAAACATTAGAGAGAGAGTTTCATATTTCTTAATGTTGTAAATGAGAAATATGAAAACTGGACATGTGTATAAGTAGTTTGGTATATATCCCTTCTCCTTTTGAATTTTTGTTCAAATAAGATTGTGTTGATTTGATAGAGTGTTTTAGTTCTCTTTTTCTTTTACCTTTTTGCATAAACAATAGAGAATAAAGTAGACAAATCTAAATTTGTAACTCTGCGATCAGAATTGTGTTCTCTTATATTACTAGCTTTATTATGTAACTTCAAAAAAATTTGTTATTTTATTTTATTCATTTATGTATCCATAATACTAACACAGTTTAATTAAATGATTTCTCATAAATAATTTAACCAATATTCATTTTTTGCTTTACGTTGTGAGAAATAAAGTTGTAAAGGTGATAGATCGGGCCTAGCCATGAGATTGTCCACAATGTTGTCCAGCAACCTATAAGTTGGCCCAAGAAGCTGTTTGGGCCAACCTGTTTTTCCCACCTTTACCCCGAATGTGCCGTTTGGATTTGATTTTAGTTGTAATTAAAATTTGCCAACTTTTTTAGAAAAAGGATGTTCTTGGATTAGTTTTTAATACATTAATTTTGGTGGACATCCACGTATAAAATGATCATAAAGGTCCAAAATATAGTTACATCTGTTAATTTTACTAAAGTAGGAAAGTGCATTCTTCAAAAGTTGTAGGAACAACAAGCTTTCTTGCCCAAATGCTAAACCTCATTTCAAGCTAAATTTCCATCTATTTGTGAGAGCATCAAGTGCTGAAGCAGTACAGATGTATGAGAGTGTTTACCCTAAAAAACGGATAACAATTAAATTTGTAGGTAGTTTTAAAGATACGCAGATTAATTCAATACAAATGATGAATTGCGTTCAATTAAATAGATAAAGGACATAATAAATTGTCATACCAATCAAGAGGAGTGATCCCGGACTTAGTAACAGTTTAATGAAATGCTTTTCTTCGATCCCGGGCTCATGTTATTGATGAATTGAAAAAAAAGTAAGAACTTTGAATAACAAAGAAAATAAGAATATATTGCCTTGATATGCATGTTACAGTGTGTCTAATGAATAATCAGACCCTTTCTGCCGATACGTGCCGACCGGTCACGGATATCAAGGCCTTTTGTTGGTCATGCTCGATTATTTGGTAATGTTCTTCGAGATTTTTGGTTTTCGAACCTATCCTGGGGGTCGTGGCCCCGATACTCCCGATGGCAAACGTTTTGCCCGCACCCCGGCTCGAGGGGCTCCTTGCCCCGACTCTGGTCTCTTACAGTCACGTCTCTTCCTCCGTTTACTTCATCGAAAATCGAGGCGTTCCATGGGCTCAATTTTACCCGTACACAAATAGTCCCCTCATTTCTCGTAGAGTAAGTTTATGGAAACGACGAGAAACGATATGTGCACTTAGATTCTTTCTTCAATACGTCGTGACAGAAACAACAAAGAATCTAAAACAAACCATCAGTTACGTCATTATGACTTTAAACGCATGTCAGCCATTGACAGGTCATCCCCGGATGTGAAACGATGTGAAGCTTATATAAATATACCCCTCATTAGTTCACTTTTTACCTTTTGATCAAGCTTCTACCTTCAAGTCTTCAGGATATCACTGCCCTTCTTCATACTCTAATATTTTTACCTCTGTTCTTCGAGATTCTTCAGTAAATAGCAAGCTTCTACTTATTTTCTATCCAAACCAGCGCACTTGACTTTTTCAATCTTTTTCATATTTTTCAAACTTTTTCTAGATATAAATGGCTAAAACTTCCAAAACCATTCCCAAAAAAGTTGCTGGATTAATTCAATACAAATAATGAATTGCGTTCGATTAAACAGATGAAGGACGTAATAAATTGTCAAACCAATCAAGAGGAGTGATCCGAGATATAGTAACGTCTTAATGAAATATCTGCCTTCGATCCCGGGCTCACATTATTGACGAATTGAAGAACAAAAGTAAGAACTTTGAATAACAGAGAAAGTAAGAATATATTACAATGTGTCTAATGAATAATCTGAACCCCTTTATATAGTATGAGTGTTTTACCCTAAGTGCAATTCCGCAAAGGGTAAAAATCTTCCGTTTAACTAATCACCAGTTTTCTGCTCATACTTGCCGAGATTCACGCCGTGATATCCGGTCGGTCACGGATATCACAAACTTTTGTTGGTCATGCTCGATTATATGGTAATTCTCTCCGAGATTTTTGGGATTCAAACCGATCTTGGGGGTCTTGGCCTCGATACTCTCGAGGACAGACATTTTGCCCGGACCCCAGCTTGAGGGGATCTTTGCCTCGATTTTGGTCTCTTACAATCATGTCTCTTCCTCCGTTTACTTCATCAAAAATTGAGGCATCCCATGGGCTCGGTTTTATCCGTACATAAATAGTCCCCTCGTTTCTCGAAGAGTAAGTTTACGGAAACGATGAGAAACGATATGTGCACTTCAATTCCTTATTTAATACGTAGTGATAAAAATGATAAAGAATCTGAAATGTCCCGTCATTAAGACTTTAAACGAGTGTCAACCATTGGCAGGTCATCCCCGGATGTGAAACGACGCGAAGTCTATATAAATACTCCTCTCATTCGTTCACTTTTTACCTTTTGATCAAGCTTTTACCTTCAAGTGTTCATGATATCACTGCCCTTCTTCATATTCTAACATTTTTCCTCCGTTCTTCGAGATTCTTCTGTAAATAGCAAGCTTCTACTTATTTTCTATCCAAACTAGCGCACTTGACTTTTTCAAACTTTTTCATATTTTTCAAACTTTTTTGAGATATTAATGGCTAAAACTTCCAAAATTGTTCCCCCAAAAGTTGCTGTATTATTTCAATACAAATAATGATTTGCGTTCGACTAAACAGATGAAGGACGTAATAAATTTTCAAACTAATCAAGAGGAGTAATCCGAGACATAGTAACGGCTTAATAAAATGCCTGCGTTCGATCCCGGACTCACGTTATTGACGAATTGATGAACAAAAGTAAGAACTTTGAATAACAGAAAAAGTAAGAATATATTACCTTGATATGCGTGTTACAGTGTATCTAATGAATAATCTGACCCCCTTTATATAGTAGGAGAGTTTACCTTAAGTGCAATTCTACAAAAGGTAAAACTCTTCCGTTTAACTAATCACCGGTTTTCTGCTGATACTTGCCGAGATTCACACCGTGATACCCGAACGGTCACGGATATCACGACCTTTTATTGGTCATGCTCGATTATATGGTAATGTTCTCCGAGATTTTTGGGATTCGAACCTATCCTGGGGTTCCTGGGCTCGATACTCCTGAGGAAAGATATTTTGCCCAGACCTCAGCTTGGGGGGATCTTTGCCTCGATTCTGGTCTTTTACAATCATGTCTCTTACTCCGTTTACTTCATCGAAAATCGAGGCATCCTATGGGCTCGGTTTTACCCGTACACAAATAGTCCCCTCATTTTTCGGAGAGTAAGTTTACGGAAATGATGAGAAACAATATGTGCTCTTCGATTCTTTCTTTAATACGCTGTGACAAAAACGACAAAGAATCTGAAACGTCCCGTCAGTCGCGTCATTATGACTTTAAACGCATGTCAGCCATCGGCAGGTCATCCCCGGATGTGAAATGACGCGAAGCTTATATAAATACACCCCTCATTAGTTCAATTTTTACCTTTTGATCAAGCTTCTACCTTCGAGTCTTCAGGATATCACTTCCCTTCTTCATACTCTAATATTTTTACCTCTGTTCTTCGAGATTCTTCAGTAAATAGCAAGCTTCTACTTATTTTCTATCCAAACCAGCGCACTTGACGTTTTCAATATTTTTCATATTTTTCAAACTTCTTCTAGATATAAATGGCTAAAACTTCCAAAACCATTCCCCAAAAAGTTGCTGGATTAATTCAATACAAATAATGAATTGCGTTCGATTAAACAGATGAAGGACGTAATAAATTGTCAAACCAATCAAGATGAGTGATCCGAGATATAGTAACGGCTTAATGAAATACCTGCCTTCGATCCCGGGCTCACGTTATTGACGAATTGATGAATAAAAGTAAGAACTTTGAATAACAGAGAAAGTAAGAATATATTGCCTTGATATACATGTTACAATAATCTGAACCCCTTTATATAGTATGGGTGTTTTACCCTAAGTGCAATTCCACAAAGGGTAAAAAGCTTCCGTTTAACTAATCACCAGTGTTTTACTCATACTTGCCGAGATTCACGCCGTGATATCCGATCAGTCACGGATATCATAACTTTTTGTTGGTCATGCTCAATTATATGGTAATTATCTCCGAGATTTTTGGGATTCAAACCGATCCTGGGGGTCTTGGCCTCGATACTCTCGAGGACAGACATTTTGCCCGGACCCCGGCTTGAGGGGATCTTTGCCTCGATTCTGGTCTCTTACAATCACCTCTCTTCCTCCGTTTACTTCATCAAAAATTGAGGCATCCCATGGGCTCGATTTTATCCGTACACAAATAGTCCCCTCGTTTCTCGGAGTGTAAGTTTACGAAAACGACGAGAAATGATATGTGCACTTCAATTCCTTCTTCAATACGTCGTGATAAAAATGACAAAGAATCCGAAATGTCCCGTCAGTCGCATCATTATGACTTTAAACGCATGTCAGCCATCGGCAGGTCATCCCCGGATGTGAAACGACGCGAAGCCTATATAAATACTCCCCTCATTCTTTCATTGTTTACCTTTTGATCAAGCTTCTATCTATGAGTCTTCAGGATATCGCTGCCCTTATTCATACTCTAACATTTTTACCTATGTTCTTCGAGATTCCTCAATAAATTGCAAGATTTTACTAATTTTCTATCCAAACTAGTGCACTTGACTTTCTGAGTAAAGCTTTTACCTTTCATCTCCCAACCTTTCTTCATATTTTTTAAATATTTTCCAGATATCAATGGCTAAAACTTCCAAAACTGTTCCCTAAAAAGTTGCTGGATTAATTCAATATAAATGATGAATTACGTTCGATTAAACAGATGAAGGACGTAATAAATTATCAAATCAATCAAGAAGAGTGATCCCGGACATAGTAACAGCTTAATAAAATGCATGTTTTCGATCCCGGGCTCACGTTATTGATGAATTGATGAAAAAAAGTAAGAACTTTGAGTAACACAGAAAATAAGAATATATTGCCTTGATATGCGTGTTACACTGTATCTAATGAATAATCAGACCCCCCCCCCTTATATAGTAGAAGATCTTTACCCTAAGTGCAATTCCACAAAAGGTAAAAATCTTTCGTTTAACTAATCACCGATTTTCTGCCGATACGTGCCGAGATTCACGCCGTGATATACAACCGATCACGAATATCACGACCTTTTGTTGGTCATGGTGGATTATCTGGTAATGCTCTCCGTGATCTTTAGGATTCGAACCGGTCCAGGGGGTCGTGGCCCCGATATTCCCGGGGGAAGACATTTTGCCTGCACCTCGGCTCGAGGGGATCCTTGCCTCGATTCTGGTCCCTTACTGTCACGACCCAAACCAATGGGCCGTGACGAGTGCCCGAGTTCTACCTATCAAACACCCCTAAGCATTCGTCTAAGATATAAACATGAAATAAGTGTAGGTCATGCATAACGTCTGGAAATAAACTACTAATTCATATGAACAACCTACGTGGGAAAACATGCCCAAAAGACATATATATATATATATATATATATATATATATACACATACACGGAATACGGTAGGGCGAGACAACAAGACCACATACTATCTAACTATACATGACTGTCTACAGACCTCAATTAGAGTGTACAACTGTATAAAGGACGAAACTGGGGCCCGTCGTACCCATATATGTATGCAAACACATCGTACCGAAACTCAAAGCAGCTCCGGATCAAATGGATCACACCAACTCTCGTTGATTAAGGATCCTAAGAAGGGGGACCGTCAGCCTGTCTACCTACACTTACGGGCATGAAACGCAGTGTCCCCAGGCAAAAAAGGACGTTAGTACGAATAATGTACTGAGTATGTAAAGCATGAAAATCAATACATGAAAGACATAGATGAAACATGGGGTAAAGAATTCTACCTGTGAGTCTAAATAACTTTGTGAATCCTGAAACATTTATAATATCATGCACGTGTGTGTAAATGTCGTATCATGCATAGGTATAGGTGTACATAACATCAACAAGTCTCCGAGGGTATCTCATCGTATCATCTCGGCCACTGTGGGCAAAATCATCAACATATACCAGATAATCAGGTGGTGGTACGTATATAACGCCTTAACCTTTTCTCATATTCCTTATACATATAATATATGCGTATATAACGCCTTCTGGTCATGGGTCAAGGTACATGTATAAATGCATGAAATGCATAAGAAATACGTTAATAAGATTTCTCGAATATCATAAAATCAATATGACTTTCGGATAAACTTTATCAAATACGTTTTTTAGACCCATGAATAGAGGATATAATAATAATTCACATAGGGAATCAAGAATATAGACACCCCTAGTATTTCTATGAATAGAGTCATTTATGAAAGTTGCGTATTTTGCTCGTTTCATTTGTATCATTTGGATCATGCCAAAAAGAAAGAAGGGATAGCATTAACATACCTCAAGTCATTAATGCAACTCAACAACAAGCTTATGACAACTAGCGTGCCAACCCTATAACAAAGAAATACGTGTACAATTTAGATGGCGGTAGTATATTACTTATCTCAAACGATAACTCGATTCTGAAAAGAAACGGGCAGCATTTCCCCTGATTTTACTACTCCCTCAAGCCTACTATAGGTGAGATACAAATATAATACAATCAGCAACTCAAAACCAACCTAATTACAATCCGGGACCTTAAATACAACAACCCCCCCAAATATACCATAATACACCCAATCAACAAGTTATCAATTAGCATGTAACTACAACAACGAGCGACCAACCTACTACCCTACCACATGTGGTGTTTCTCCATGTCCTTTTTAGCCTTCCAAACTCCATAAATCAGCATCACAATAGACAGCCCAAAAGCAACACGAAACAACCCCCAAAACAGTCTATTACAAGTCAAATAACTCGAACTCACGGCTTCCGATCATCGTTCCGTGAGGTCTAACCTTTAGGAAATGAATTTATCAACTTTTCTTGATATTTTAATGCTTAAATACAGAAATTAGGAATTTTTATTAACTATTAAATACATTCCAAAACTCAAACTACAAAGAAAGAGAGAGGCGATATAGCGATACTTACGTCGTAGGGATCGTTCTGATGTTATCGCTTCTCGATTTCATACCCCAGATGTTAGTATTATTTGAAGCACTATTAGAGAGCTCAAGGACTATTTTTATGGTTCTCTATGGTCAGAATCTGTGTAAAACTGAAGAGAGAGGGAGAGAGAGACGAGTTAAAACATATATAACAACTTTTGAAAAGTCAAAAGGTGCTAGCTTGGCACACTCTGATTCGCCCATCTTCCGATGTTTATATCTTTTTATCTGGATATCGTATGAATGAACGGTTAAGAGATTTGGAAACTACATTCCAAGATCTTCAATTTGGTATATAATATGTCCCAAAAAGACCTCATATAGCACACGAAATTTATTTCTCAAAAAGCTCGGTTACATGGCAAATCCTTAGTTGGTTTTTCCGCAACTTTAATCTCATTTTTCCCAAACTTTATATGTTTTATCCAAACATCATATATAGTCATATTATGACTTTAAACTCATTTAAATCATTATTAATAAGTCTCATATTAATTATACGTCACCTTGGGACGCATAAGGTGTAATAATCTTCCCCCCTTAGAAACATTCGTCCTCGAATGTTAAACTCTTAGATATTATAGAAATATTTGGCAGTCTCCTCTGTAATAACACCAATGGTCTCACACGATCAATGACATTAACTAACATAAGAATCAAGTACCATATACATACTTAATGTTGTGATGTCTCAGTCCGATCCTCCTCCGGAAGCAGAAACAAGTGAGGATACCTAGACTTCATGTCTTCTTCAGCTTCCCAAGTCATCTCCTCCATTTTATTGTTCCTCCAAAGTACTTTAATTGAAGATGCGTCTTTAGTTCTCAATCTCCGAACCTGTTTATCTAGTATAGCAATGAGAGCTTCCTCATATGATAGATGTTGTGTGACCTAAACATCGTCAACTGGAACGACTCTAGAAATATCTCCAATACACTTGAGGAGCATATATACGTGAAAAACTGGATGTACTGACTCCAAGTTGGAAGGCAAGTCTAACTCATATGCTACCTGACCTACTCTGCGTATGATCTTATAAGGTCCGATGTACCGAGGGCTAAGATTTCCTTTCTTACCGAATCTCATAACGCCTTTCATCGGTGATACCTTTAGGAATACCCAGTCATCTACCTGAAACTTCAAGTCTCGTCGTCGATTATCTTCATATGACTTCTGACGACTCTAAGCTGCTAATAGCCTTTCCCGTATAAGCTTAATCTTCTCAACTGCCTGTTGTACCAAATCTGGTCCTACAAACTTAGTTTCCCCAATTTCGAACCATCCGATAGGTGACCTACACTTTCATCCATAAAAAGCTTGTATGGAGCCATCCGAATGCTGAATGATAACTATTATTATATGCGAACTCAATAAGTGGAAGATGATCATCCAAGGTACCCCTGAAGTCCATCACACAAGCCCGTAGCATATCTTCCAGTGTCTGAATAGTACGCTCAGCCTGACCATCTGTCTGGAGATGAAATGTTGTACTAAGACTCACCTGAGTCCCCAATCCTTTTGGAAGGACCTCCAAAAATTAGCTGTAAACTGAGCACCTCTATCTAAGATAATAGATATAGGGACACCATGAAGTCGTACTATCTCCTTAATGTAAATCCTTGCATAATCCTCTTCTGAATACGTAGTCCTGACAGGCAGAAAATGGGTTGATTTTGTAAGTCTATCAATAATAACCCAAATAGAATCGAACTTACGCTGGGTACGAGGTAAGCCTATGATGAAATCCATGTTAATCACTTCCCATTTCCAAGTCGGAATCTCTATAGCCTACAATAATCCACCAGTTTCTGATGCTCAATCTTAACCTGCTGACAATTAGGGCACTGAGCAACAAACTCTCCTATATCCTTCTTCATTCCATCCCACCAGTATATTCCCCTGATATCATGATACATTTTCGTCGCTCCTGGATGAATAAAATAACGAGAATAATGAGCTTCTCCCATAACCTGCTGGCACAACTCTGCTACATTAGGAATACATAATCGACATCGATATCTGAGGACTCCATCTCCTGTAATCTCCAATGATGTCTTCTTCTTTTGAGGGGTTGTATCTCTGTAGTGAGCTAGCACAGAATCTTCATACTGGCGTTCCTTCACTTCAGTTACTAGAGAGGATATTGCCGTGTCCTGAATGAGAGAGGCTTGTTGGTGAAAATGCCTCGGGGCACCACTAGTCAAAAGTGAGTCGTGAAGCTAATGCAACGGATTGGCACGAACAAGCCCGACTTCAAAGTTTATAAGAATAGTAAAAGGAAAGATTGGATTAGTTTGATGGATCGGCCATTAAGTCCAAAATGCATGTCATGATTTATTAAGGCTAGCTATTAAAAAATACTCTTCCTTATGTCCTTCTCAACAAGGGCATTTCTTGTTAATACCGTTTCTTCGCACCATTGTGTCCCTTCACTCTGAGTCAGTCCTTGTCAAAACAAGCAAGAAAAGATTTTAAAATCTTCTACTAGCTTTTCAGTTGCACAAAGTAAATTTGGACAGCACAGTCAGGTGTTACAGTCAATATGCCTTAAGGATTCATGCAAAGGCTCCCCCCCCCCCAAAATACCCTTGTCAGACTACTTGGCTAAAGCAAGCAAAGATAACCTCGAGGTTGATCAGGGGCTCTGGCTCTCTATAGTACTGAACAAGAACTATGAAGTGTGCACATCATGCAAAAGACACTTACCGGTTGTGATTCTCTCTGACAGACAAATTGCTCAAAAAGCATAAAGACATTCAAGACATAGAAAAGGCCACCTAAGCAAAGATCTCCAGTTGAGATAAGGCTGATTGAGCCACAAATACAAATGGTACTGAGTGTGAAACAATCAGGGTTGATGCAGAGCAAAATATCTCTTGAAACTGACTCAAGCTGATTGAGCAAAACCCAAGCTACCCAAGACTCAAGGCCACAAACCGACCACCACTTTTAAAACTGACAAAATTTTCTTTGTTTGAAATAGGAACAAAGCAGTGCAAGGAAGTTGGTTCAAAAACAAAAAAAAGAAAAGAAAAGAAAGAACAAAAAAAAGAAGAAGAGAAGAGCTGGCAAAGGAAAGTTTCTCAAATCTTTGCCTTTATTTGTCTTGCTAGTGTGGATAAAATATTGCCATTGCTCTTCACATTTTTCTTCTTAGGATAAAAAGTCCTAGTCTGATGGATTTTCTCCCAATAAAAATCTTAGTCTGATGAATTTTTCTCCTAAGATAGAAAACCTAGTCTGATGAATTTTCTCCTAGGATCGAAATCTTAGTCTGATGAATCTTTCTTCTAAGATAGAAAACCTAGTCTGATGAATTTTCTCCTAGGATCGAAATCTTAGTCTGATGAATCTTTCTTCTAAGATAGAAAACCTAGTCTGATGAATTTTCTCCTAGGATCGAAATCTTAGTCTGATGAATCTTTCTTCTAAGATAGAAAACCTAGTCTGATGAATTTTCTCCTAGGATCGAAATCTTAGTCTGATGAATCTTTCTTCTAAGATAGAAAACCTAGTCTGATGAATTTTCTCCTAGGATCGAAATCTTAGTCTGATGAATCTTTCTTCTAAGATAGAAAACCTAGTCTGATGAATTTTCTCCTAGGATCGAAATCTTAGTCTGATGAATCTTTCTTCTAAGATAGAAAACCTAGTCTGATGAATTTTCTCCTAGGATCGAAATCTTAGTCTGATGAATCTTTCTTCTAAGATAGAAAACCTAGTCTGATGAATTTTCTCCTAGGATCGAAATCTTAGTCTGATGAATCTTTCTTCTAAGATAGAAAACCTAGTCTGATGAATTTTCTCCTAGGATCGAAATCTTAGTCTGATGAATCTTTCTTCTAAGATAGAAAACCTAGTCTGATGAATTTTCTCCTAGGATCGAAATCTTAGTCTGATGAATCTTTCTTCTAAGATAGAAAACCTAGTCTGATGAATTTTCTCCTAGGATCGAAATCTTAGTCTGATGAATCTTTCTTCTAAGATAGAAAACCTAGTCTGATGAATTTTCTCCTAGGATCGAAATCTTAGTCTGATGAATCTTTCTTCTAAGATAGAAAACCTAGTCTGATGAATTTTCTCCTAGGATCGAAATCTTAGTCTGATGAATCTTTCTTCTAAGATAGAAAACCTAGTCTGATGAATTTTCTCCTAGGATCGAAATCTTAGTCTGATGAATCTTTCTTCTAAGATAGAAAACCTAGTCTGATGAATTTTCTCCTAGGATCGAAATCTTAGTCTGATGAATCTTTCTTCTAAGATAGAAAACCTAGTCTGATGAATTTTCTCCTAGGATCGAAATCTTAGTCTGATGAATCTTTCTTCTAAGATAGAAAACCTAGTCTGATGAATTTTCTCCTAGGATCGAAATCTTAGTCTGATGAATCTTTCTTCTAAGATAGAAAACCTAGTCTGATGAATTTTCTCCTAGGATCGAAATCTTAGTCTGATGAATCTTTCTTCTAAGATAGAAAACCTAGTCTGATGAATTTTCTCCTAGGATCGAAATCTTAGTCTGATGAATCTTTCTTCTAAGATAGAAAACCTAGTCTGATGAACTTTCTCCTAGGATAGAAATCTCAGTCTGATGAATCTTTCTCCTAAGATATCATAAAAAAAAGACCTAGTCTGATGGACTTTCTCCTAGGATTGAAGTCTTAGTCTGATGAATCAATCTCCTAGGATAAACGTCTTAGTCTGATGAATCTTTTTCCTAAGATAATAAAAAAGAGACCTAGTCTGATGAATTTTCTCCTAGGATCGAAATCTTAGTATGATGAATCTTTCTCCTAAGATTGAAAACCTAGTCTGATGAACTTTCTCCTAGGATCAAAATCTTAGTCTGATGAATCTTTCTCCTAAGATTGAAAACCTAGTCTGATGAACTTTCTCCTAGGATAGAAATCTTGGTCTAGTGAATCTTTCTCCTAAGATACCAAAAACAAAAGAAAAGAGACCTAGTCTGATGAATTTTCTCCTAGGATCGAAATCTTAGTCTGATAAATCTTTCTCCTAAGATACCACAAAAAAAAAGACCTAGTTTGATGAATTTTCTCCTAGGATCAAAATCTTAATCTGATGAATCTTTCTCCTAAGATTAAAATCTAGTCTGATGAATTTTCTCCTAGGATAATAAGTTTAAAAAAAGGGAAGTCTGGATTTTTTTTTTTTTTAAAAGAAAGGGCCAATTTTTAGCTTTCTTAAGTTATCAATCTTTAGTTTTCTTGAAATCAGGGGTCCCGCCTGGAGAATAGGGTCAGTTTGTAGTTTAGTCAAGCTTAGTTTATAGTTTTCCGCAAGCTCAATCTCAAATTTAGGAGACGCACTTCCTAGTTTGGGTTTTTCAGATTTTTATTTCTTTAGGAGATGCACATCCTAGTCGAGTCTTTAATTTTACTCTCATCATACCATCATTCATCAATAACATAGGAGATTTATAGTTCTGCTAACAACTCACAAATCTTCCTAGTGCAAACTGGGGCAGAAAAGTTTCTTTTGTTTTGTCTATTTTGTTGTAGCATCAGGCGCCCACCTGGAGAATGAGGAAATTCATTTCAGATTTTAAGTCAACAGCAGGCGCCCACCTGGAGAATGAGAGAATTTATTTCAGTTTTAAGACAGCAGGCGCCCACCTGGAAAATGAGGGAATTCATTTCAAGTTTTAAGTCAGCAGGCACCCACCTGGAGAATGAGGGAATTTATTTCAAGTTCAAGTCAGAGACAGCAGGATCCTGCCTGAAGAATAGGGTCAACTTCCAATTTATTTCAATTTTCACGTCATTGGCAGGCGCCCACCTGGAGAACGAGGGAATTCATTTCGAATTTCAAGTCAGTTGCAGGCGCCCACTTGAAGAACGGGGGAAGTCATTTCAGAATTCAATTCAAGTTAAAAGTACAGAAGCTCGCCTCAAGAATGCAAGTCGACAGTCCGAGATGACTAAAAGAAGAAGTCTCAATCCAGAATAAAAAAAATAAAAAAATAATTCAAAATGCAGAAGTAGATGAAAGATATGGGTTGCTCAAGACATGACTGAATTCGCAAGCTTTGCATGACCCGTCTTGATTCGAAGAAGCTAAAGAGATGAATCTGCACCTGCAACTAGCAAGCATCAAGGTTCAAATCAAAAGTCCGCATGAAGAACCATTCAAGACTCAAGATCAAGCTTCAGAAGACTCATAGATAGGAATCTTGTAACTCGTATCTGATAGGCTTAGTTAGTCTTTTTCATTTTGACTTTGGTGTAATAAGGTGCTCAACAAGCAGTAAATAGCAGCAACAACAGTGAAATCACAGCTTCTCGGTAGTCCCAGCTACCTAAACTTCCAGAACTAAACTGACCTGATTTCTTTATAGCCAAGGATATGTAGGCAACCTCCGAAGCAAGGTTCGGTCAAACGTTTCAAAAAAGCTTCCCATGGAGTATCCAAACGAGTAAAAATTGCTCGTAATTGCTCACTTTATCTTTGTCCGAAAACTCTTCATGTTTTCGAGCAAAGAGGGGCAGCTGTGAGCACCGAATTTTTGCCCTAATATAAAATTACTCCTAAAAAATCCAAACAATAGCTTTAAATTATTTTTTTATATATTTTTACTTAGTTTGCTTTGTACGTATTCATGTTTGATGCATTTTTAAGTTGCATTTTAAATCCTAAAGAAAATACAAAAATATTTTAAATTTTTACATTTTTTAGATTTTAATTGCATACAATTGTATTTGTAAAATACTAAAATACCCAAAAATTACATTAGTAACTCTACATGCATTCTTAGGCTAGTTAATTAATTAGGTCATTAGTCAATTAGTGAGTAAAATATATATAATAGTTTATCCACACAAATTAGTTTAGTCAAGCCCATCCTTTTAGAAGCCCAATTTTCATGACCCACCTGGCCCAACCGGATCCACCCTCTCTTTAAAACACCCATTTTCCCAAACCCTAAAGGAGAGAAGACGAAGATCAGACGCCCCCCTTTCAAAAACACTCGAGCAGCTTTCCCTCTTTACCTCTCCGCCAGCAGCCATCCCCATTTCCCTTCACTCTCACCCTCGTTCCTATCTCTCTCACCCCTTTTTCCGTTACGATGAAACTCGCTGGAAGTCGGCGAAACTGTAGCTCCCATTTGGTTCATTAATAGTGTTTCAGATCTAACAAGATCTGTCCGGATTTGTTCTTGTTTTGCCGGCCAATCATTCATCATCGTTTATTTGCTCACTGCTACAAGTGAATACGGATGAAGAAAGCTCCAAACCAGTTGCCTGCTCGAGCTTTTGCTGGACTGAAGTCGAGTCCGACGTTACTGGGCTATTGTTGTATCTGCCGATCTCTGCTTGTGCCGAGCTCCATCTCATTCTCTTAGTCTTTACGTGGCACCTTAAGCAATCTGTGAATTTTAGGTGCGTTTCTTTAGCTTTGTATTCTAATTTCGAAAGCAATACCCATCGGGTAACTTATGATGACTCTCAGCTATTGTTTTGTGTTCGCTGATTTTAGGGGAGGCAAGGGGATTATATATTTGCTCTAATACATGTTTTGTGAAATAGTGGTGCTAGTGTGGCTTGAAATATTTGGTGCATTTCTTCAATGTTAGTTGTGGAAATGTTGCATACTGACTGTTTTGGTCTTTGTATCTATAGAATTTTTTTATAAGTAATTTAAGTCTGGATTTGCTCATTTTTAATGAGTTCGCAATTCAGTATCTCGATTAAGGATGAACTCAATGATTTATTTAGAATGAATAGAGTCTATAAATCTGTATAGGTGCGTGATTGTTGAGATGAACATGAGCATTAATTTAATGAAATAGACAATAAAGGAAAATAGGTACAAAAGATATAACTTCTTTGCTTGGCTTCTGAAGTTATATTTAAAGACAGGTAAGTTTACTGACGAAATTTGTGGATAAAATTAGTACTGTTTTGATCTTTGTATCTAGAGTTGTTTTAACTATCATGAACATTCGTAATATTGCTTTAGGCGCGATTAATAAATCATCGTGGCCATGGGTACGGTTCCCGTGGCATGGTCACGATACGTAAACCCCATTTGGGTGTGCATTTCATGTGACCCGATCATAACTTTTAATAATAATTAAAATTAACATGTTGTAAATTGCGGGTGCGTTTCACGTGGCGCAGTTCGCAACATGTACAAAAACAAACAAGTGCGCGACATCATGACTTGTTCAAATAAATTCTATAAACACTAAAAAGGCGATTAACTGAGCGGTTAGAAGTTAAAAATGCACAATATGTTCTAAATATGTAATTAATCAGATAATTAGACCAATTATTAATAGTTAAGCGACCGTGCTAAAACCACAGAACTCGAGAGTGCCTCATACCTTCTTCCGGGTTAACAGAATTCCTTACCCGGTCTTCTGTGTTCGCAGACCCGAAAAAAAAATATAGTCAAATTTCCTCGATTTGGGATTTCAAAATAAATCGGTGACTTGGGACACCATAAATTATTCCAAGTGGAGACTCTGATCAAATAAATAATCCCACTTCGATTAATATCACTTTAATTGGAAAAACTCCTCTATCCCACCCGGGAAAAAGGAGGTGTGTCAGCTGTGGCGATTCTGCTGGGGACAAGAACCCAGAATCTCTGGTTCGGGGTTCAGAATTTGAGCTTAGAATAGCTGTTATGATTGGCTTTCATGATTGTCTGATTTTTACGTGTTTGAGCCTAATGTGCTAAATGCCGCTTTTTTTTACCGCTTTGATATTGTGTGAATGGTATATAAACTGTTACGAAACCCTTCTTCTCTCTGAGTCTTGTAAATCTTCTGGGAAGCGTGTGCTTCGCGTGGCTTCTTTTCTGTTAGAGTCATATCCTAATTTTAGAACGAGGTTTGGAAAAGTTATAAAGCCGGTGAAGCTTCTGTATTCCCGGTACGCTGTCCCCTCCCCTCCCCCCGGCTCGAGTTGTCCACTCGGGTAAGCCAAGTCTAGAAAAATACACCCAGGATTTAAACTTAGAATAACATAGCCTCATGCCAGATCCCTAGTAGGAACGTTTGTTTGCATCACGTGCTTTTGACTTTGGGACTCAACACATGGGTTGGGTCAGCTAGGACAGGTGTGCCCAAATTAAAAAGACCATCCTGATGCATCTTACGTGCTACTTGCGCATCTGTCTGTTTCGGCTTGCATGTTGACTGGCTTCTAGAATAGGGGAGGAAAATCAGAAAAAAGAAAAAAAGGAAAAAAAAAGAAAATCACAAAAAACAAAAACAAAAGTGAGAGGTAGGTAGACAGAACTATGCGGGTCTGATTCTCATCGGATGTGAGATACGTAGACAAACCTAATTGGTTCCGGCCCCCATTTTTTTAAAATTCAAAAATATTTTCCTTTAATTCCTTCTTTAGGAGTCTTTTTTTAGAAAGTCCCAAACAAATACAAAAATAAGAAAATTTGTAAACCAAAAAATATTTTATTTGTAGGAGTCTTTCATTAGAAAAAGAAAACAAATGAAATCAAAATCCAAAAAAATATTTTCTACCTTTGTTTAGAAGTCTTTTTTCCAAAATTCAAAAACAAAAAATAAAAAATTCAAAAAATATTTTCTTTCTTCTTTAGAAGTCTTTCTTTTCAAAAATAAAAAAAATAAAAAAATCGAAATCCAAAAATATTTTCTTTCTTATTTATAAGTCTTTCTTTCAGAAATTAGAAAAACAAGAGTTAGTTTATTTTCTTTATTCCTGATCTTTCCGAACTACGCGCGATCTGATTCATGTTCCCACATGATACGTAGGCAACCAATATCAGGTTCGATCGACCAAAAAAAATGAAAAATAAAATAAAAATGATGATGATAATAAGGACCGACTGAGTCTATTCTAACGTGTCTCTTGTTTTGAATCATAGAAGATAGTTTGAGGTGGTCGGTTTGTGGTAAGCTATCAACACAAGATCCAAAGGAAAAATGTCATTGACCACTGACATTGAAGCTGTTACGAGTGGTCAAGAGACTCAGGGTCAGAGGGTTCAACAAGAGTCTACTATGGTTGAGGAAAATAGAATACTGAAGCAGCAAATGACTAAAATGTGTCAAGCATCGGCCAATGGTCAAGGACCACCCCTTTCTTATGTTTTTCCAAAATTCATACCCATCTCGACTACTACTACTCATGTCTCATGTCTGATCTATCCTATCCATTTGGGTTCAGTCTTTATCCCAACTGTACGACTATGGCTGGAACTTCTGTTGCGCGCTCCCAAAGTGTGCCATTGACAACCAATCAGACAATCACTGTTGTTATGCCCGTTTTCACTATCCCACTGCCAATAGTGGTACAAAAGAAAAGTCATGAGTCACAATTTGCTTCCCATCAAGGACAATACCATTCTCCTGAGTACCATTCGTATCTATTTGATCTTCCTTCAAAGATTGAGAAGCCTGCCCAAAAGATGGCACAAGAAGAAATGACCCAAAGAGTGAAAAGCTTAGAACAAAAGTTGAAAACATGCAAGGGTCGGCAGGTCAGAAGAGTATTGCCTTCAAGGATCTATGTATGTTCCCCGGTATTCATTTGCCACTTGGTTTCAAGACTCCCAAATTTGAAAAGTATGATGGACATGGAGACCCCATAGCCCACCTTAAAAAGTATTGCAATCAGCTAAGAGGTGTGAAGGGAAAAGAAGAACTAGTAATGACTTATTTCGGGGAAAGCCTGACAAGGGTAACCTCTGAATGGTTTATGGATCAAGAAACCTCTCACTGGCATGTCTGATATGACATGGCCTAGGCCTTTGTCAAATAATTCCAATACAACATCGATATCGCCCCAGACCGCAATTCCCTTTCAAACCTGAAAAAGAAACCAACTGAAAGTTTCAGGGAATATGCCATTAAATGGGGAGAGCAAGCGGCTAGAGTTAAGCCACCCATGGATGACCACGAGCTAATCACTGTCTTCCTTCAGGCTCAAGAGCCAGATTATTTTCAAAACATGATGTCCGCAGTGGGCAAATCCTTCTCGGAAGCAATCAAAATTGGGGAAATGGTTGAGAATGGCCTTAAGACAGGCAAAATTATAAGTCAAGCAGTTCTCAAAGCTACAACTCAGGCTGTCCAGATTGAATCTGATAATTTTAGTGACACGAATGAGAAGGATGCAGAAACCATGATGACAATAAGGTCGAAAAGAGGTCCTAGGAGAACATCTCGAAGGTATGAGCAGCCTCATCAGGTTTCCGATGATTCCCCTGAGCACTACTATCTACCTCAGAACCCACAATACTTTATTGCTCCACTTCAGTATGCTGTCCAGCCACCAAGACACCCTAGAAGGCGAGCACCAGCACCGCAAAATCTCCACCAGCCTCCATAAAATTTTCAAGTGCCCTATAACCCATATCCAAGCCAGGGGTATAGAGGGGAACAAAGGTTGAAAGATAAATTTACACCAATAGGAGAGTCCTATGCAAGTGTGTTTGAGAAATTAAAGCATTATGACATGATTGCACCTATTCCTCCAAATCATGTGGACCTACGTGCAAGAAGCTTTGACCCTTTTAAAAGGTGTGAATACCATTCTAATGCCCAGGGGCACAATGTTGAAAGTTGTCGGGATTTGAAAAGAGAAATAGAAAGGATGATCCAGGAAAACACTGATTGTGATCCAAGATAATGACACCCAGAATATCGTGCAGAATCCTTTACATGCACATGATGATGCACACTTTGTGGGGATGATGTGTGGTGATATGAAGTATGAGAATCCTCTCGGGAACTTGCCAACTGAAATTGGAGAAGGCCATGGTGATTCTGATGAGCAAATTTGTGGCTAACTGTCAAGCTTAGCAATTGAAAAGTCATTCCCTCCTCACTAGGAAGGAATCTTGGTAGCTTGTTTTGATGTTTTTTCTATTATCTGGGTTATTCCAGGGTGTGATCCAGATTTTATTTGTTTTATTGAGTCAAACCCTTCTATCTCTCTATTTTGTTTGTGTGAGTCTTGTCTGTCCATTTTGTTGCTATTTTCATTAGCCAGGTTATTTTAGGGTTGTAACTCGGATTTTAGGTTGTTTGTCTTGTTGTTTACTTAATGAAATACAGTTTGTCCTTTTGTGTCATTCATGCTTAGTTCTTTTCCCGCTAGTTTTAGTGATATGACATGCATGCGGAAATTTTGGCCAGATCTTAGAAAACTGATTTAAGCTTGATTGGATAAATGAGAAAAAGGAACTTTTGAGGATGAATAAAGAGTTGAAACACTTTGGAATTAAGCTCGAATAAAATGACTCGTGGAGGTTAATGATCTTTACCTTCAAATCACTATGAAGGTCGGGTTTGAGGAAGAATCAATTGAAGTTTATTGGAAAGTTTGACATTAATGGGTGAAAAATGTCTTCTGACCACGACACACCAAGAAGACAGACATGCTCATCAATGTTGTGTCATGAAAGGAAACCATGATTGGCACTCTAGTGGCTAGGAGGCCCTTGTTCTGCTACCCAAACACTTTATACCCTTTGTTACACCTTTTGAGCCTGTGTTATTTTCTTTGATCACCCTCTTTTGGAATCAAGTTTAGAGTCAAAAGTCAAAAAAATGAAAAGAAAAGTTCATGCTCCCAAAGTACAAACTAGGGAAACTCTTAGAAAGTTCAAGTGAAAAAGAAAAAGAAAAAAGGACATTCGAAGGTCCATGCCCCTAGAAAATAGAAGCTGGGGCAGTTTGTTTTGAAAATAAAAATAAAACAAAAGGAAAAAATGAGAAAAAAAGAAAGAAAAAGACAAAAAAAAGATGAAAAAAAAATTAGTTAGGTCAGATGGATGAACTACGTTTGACCTGATTTCTTTAAAAAAAGATACGTAGGCAGCCTTACACGGTTCGGTCCAACCAAATAAGAATTCAGAAAAAGAAAATCCAAAAAATCCCCAATATCTGAAACTGGGGCAAAGATTTTATTTCACTTTTGAAAGAGTCGATTCCAAGAGTTCTAAGTCTACAACCCCTCATTTCGAGTCTACTTTGAGCCTTCATGTCAACCCTTCTTTTTAACCCTATCCAAGAACCTTCCAAATAAAGACCTCCTGATATGCCTTCAAGAATGCCAAGAGAAGTATGCAATGAGCAAAAGTTGTCATGCGACATAGAACACTGTCAAGTTGCTCACACAAGAAAGCAAAAGAAAAAGAAAAATAAAAGAAAAATGAGAGTCTTACTAGTGAAAACCCTCACGGGCACTGTAAGGCGACAGTAAGCAGAGATAAATAAATGAGAGAGGCTTGTTGGTGAAAATTCCTCGGGGCACCACTAGTCGAACGTGAGTCGTGAAGCTGATGCAAAGGATTGGCACGAACAAGCCCGACTTCAAAGTTTATAAGAATAGTAAAAGGAAAGATTGGATTAGTTTGATGGATCAGTCATTAAGTCCAAAATGTATGTCATGATTTATTAAGGCTAGCTATTAAAAAAAACTCTTCCTTATGTCCTTCTCGACAGGGGCATTTCTTGTTAATACCGTTTCTTCGCACCATTGTGTCCCTTCACTCTGAGTCAGTCCTTGTCAAAACAAACAAGAAAAGATCTCAAAATCTGCTACCAGCTTTTCAGTTGCACAAAGTAAATTTGGCCAGCACAGTCAGGTGTTACAGTCAACATGCCCTGAGGATTCATGCAAAGGCTTCCCTCCCAAAATACCCTTGTCAGACTACTTGGCTAAAGCAAGCAAAGATAACCTCGAGGTTGATCAGGGGCTCTGGCTCTCTGTAGTACTGAACAAGAACTATGAATTGTGCACATCATACAAAAGACACTTACCGGTTGTGATTCTCTCTGACAGACAAATTGCTCAAAAAGCATAAAGACATTCAAAACATAGAAAAGGCCACCTAAGCAAAGATCTCCAGTTGGGATAAGGCTGATTGAGCCACAAATACAAATGGTACTGAGTGTGAAACAATCAGGGTTGATGCAGAGCAAAATGTCTCTTGAAACTGACTCAAGCTGATTGAGCAAAAGCCAAGATACCCAAGACTCAAGGCCATAAACCGACCACCACTTTTAAAACTGACAAAATTTTCTTTGTTTGAAATAGGAACAAAGCAGTGCAAGGAAGTTGGTTCAAAAAAGAAAAAAAGAAAAAGAAAGAACAAAAAAGAAAAAGAAAAGAGCCGACAAAGGGAAGTTTCTCAAATCTTTGCCTTTATTTATCTTGCTAGTGTGCATAAAATATTGCCATTGCTCTTCACATTTTTCCTCCTAGGATAAAAAGTCCTAGTCTGATGGATTTTCTCCCAATAAAAATCTTAGTCTGATAAATTTTTCTCCTAAGATAGAAAATCTAGTCTGATAAACTTTCTCCTAGGATCAAAATCTTAGTCTGATGAAACTTTCTCCTAAGATAAAAAAAAAGAAAAGACCTAGTCTGTTGAACTTTTTCCTAGGATCAAAATCTTAGTCTGATAAATCTTTCTCCTAAGATAGAAAGCCTAGTCTGATGAATTTTCTCCTAGGATCGAAATCTTAGTCTGATGAATCTTTCTCCTAAGATAGAAAACCTAGTCTGATGAATTTTCTCGTAGGATCGAAATCTTAGTCTAATGAATCTTTCTCCTAAGATAATAAAAAAGAAACCTAGTCTGATGAATTTTCTCCTAGGAGCGAAATCTTAGTCTGATGCATCTTTCTCCTAAGATTGAAAACATAGTCTGATGAACTTTCTCCTAGGATAGAAATCTTAGTCTGATGAATCTTTTTCCTAAGATACCATAAAAAAGACCTAGTCTGATGAACTTTCTCCTAGGATCGAAGTCTTAGTCTGATGAATTATTCTCCTAGGATAAACGTCTTAGTCTGATGAATCTTTTTCCTAAGATAATAAAAAAGAGACCTAGTCTGATGAATTTTCTCCTAGGATCGAAATCTTAGTATGATGAATCTTTATCCTAAGATTGAAAACCTAGTCTGATGAACTTTCTCCTAGGATCAAAATCTTAGTCTGATGAATCTTTCTCCTAAGATTGAAAACCTAGTCTGATGAACTTTCTCCTAGGATAGAAATCTTGGTCTGGTGAATCCTTCTCCTAAGATACCAAAAACAAAAGAAAAGAGACCTAGTCTGATGAATTTTCTCCTAGGATCGAAATCTTAGTCTGATAAATCTTTCTCCTAAGATACCAAAAAAAGAAAAAAAAAAGAAAAAAGACCTAGTTTGATGAATTTTCTCCTAGGATCAAAATCTTAATCTGATGAATCTTTCTCCTATGATTAAAATCTAGTCTGATGAAATTTCTCCTAGGATAATAAGTTAAAAAAAAGGGAAGTCTAGATTTGTTTTTTTAAAAAGGGTCAATTTTTAGTTTTCTTAAGTTATCAATCTTTAGTTTTCTTAAAATCAGGGGTCCCGCCTGGAAAATAGGGTCAGTATTTAGTTTAGTCAAGCTTAGTTTATAGTTTTTCGCAAGCTCAATCTCAAATTTAGGAGACGCACTTCCTAGTTTGGGTTTTTCAGATTTTTATTTCTTTAGGAGACGCACATCCTAGTCGAGTCTTTAATTTTACTCTCATCATAGTATCATTCATCAATAACATAGGTGATTTATAGTTCTGCTAACAACTCACAAATCTTCCTAGTGCAAACTGGGGCAGAAAAGTTTCTTTTATTTTTCTATTTTGTTGTAGCATCAGGCGCCCACCCGGAGAATGAGAGAATTCATTTCAGATTTTAAGTCAACAACAGGCGCCCACCTGGAGAATGAGGGAATGTATTTCAGTTTTAAGACAGCAGGCACCCACCTGGAAAATGAGGGAATTCATTTCAAGTTTTAAGTCAGTAGGCACCCACCTGGAGAATGAGGGAATTTATTTCAAGTTCAAGTAAGAGATAGCAGGATCCCTCCTGAAGAATAGGGTCAACTTCCAGTTTATTTTAATTTTCAAGTTATTGGCAGGCGCCCACCTGGAGAACGAGGGAATTCATTTCAAATTTCAAGTCAGTTGCAAGCGCCCACCTGAAGAACGAGGGAAGTCATTTCAGAATTCAATTCAAGTTAGAAGTACAGAAGCTCGCCTCAAGAATGCAAGTCGACAGTCCGAGATGACCAAAAGAAGAAGTCTCAATCCAGAATTAAAAAAAATAAAAAAAATAATTCAAAATGTAGAAGCAGATGAAAGATATGGGTTGCTCAAGACATGACTGAAGTCGCAAGCTTTGCATGACCCGTTTTGATTCGAAGAAGCTGAAGAGATGAATTTGCACTGCAACTAGCAAGCATCAAGGTTCAAATCAAAAGTCCGCAGGAAGAACCATTCAAGACTCAAGATCAAGCTTCAGAAAACTCATAGATAGGAATCTTGTAACTCGTAGTTGATAGGCTTAGTTAGTCTTTTTCATTTTGACTTCGGTGTAAAAAGGTGCTCAGTAAGCAGTAAATAGCAGCAACAACAGTGAAATCACAGCTTCTCGGTAGTCCCAGCTACCTAAACTTTCAGAACTACACTGACCTGATTCCTTTATAGCCAAGGATATGTAGGCAACCTCCGAAGCAAGGTTCGGTCAAACTTTTCAAAAAACGCTTCACATGGAGTATCCAAACGAGCAAAAAATGCTCGTAATTGCTCATTTCCGTTCACTCTCACCCTCGTTCCCATCTCTCTCACCCATTTTTCCGTTACGATGAAACTCGCTGGAAGTCGGCGAAACTGCAGCTCCCATTTGGTTCATTAATGATGTTTCAGATCTAACAAAATCTGTCTGGCTTTGTTCTTATTTTGCCGGCCAATCATTCATCATCGTTTATTTGCTCACTACTACAAGTGAATACGGATGAAGAAAGCTCCAAACCAGTTGCCTGCTCGAGCTTTTTCTGGACTGAAGTCGAGTCCGACGTTACTGTGCTGTTGTTGTATCTGTCGATCTCTGCTAGTGCCGAGCTCCGTCTCATTCTCTTAGTCTTTACGTGGCACCTTAAGCAATCTGTGAATTTTAGGCGCGTTTCTTTAGCTTTGTATTCTAATTTCGAAAGCAATACCCGTCGAGTAACTTATGACTCTCAGCTATTGTTTTGTGTTCGCTGATTTTAGGGGAGGCAAGGGGATTATATATTTGCTCTAATACATGTTTTGTGAAATAGTGGTGCTAGTGTGGCTTGAAATTTCTGGTGCATTTCTTCAATTTCTGATTTTAAGTCTGGATTTGCTCATTTTTAATGAGTTCTCAATTTAGTATCTCGATTAAGGATGAACTCAATGATTTATTTAGAATGAATAGAGTCTATAAATCTGTATAGGTGCGTGATTGTTGAGATGAACATGAGCATTAATTTACTGAAATAGACAATAAAGGAAAATAGGTACAAAAGATATAACTTCTTTGCTTGGCTTGTAATCTGAAGCTATATTTAAAGATAGGTAAGTTTACTGAAGAAATTTATGGATAAAATTAGTACTGTTTTGATCTTTGTATCTAGAGTTGTTTTAACTGACATGAACATTCGTAGTTTTGCTTTAGGCATGATTAATAAATCATCGTGGCCATGGGTACGATTCCCGTGGCATGGTCACGATACGTAAACCCCATTTTTGTGTGCTTTTCATGTGACCCAATCATAACTTTTAATAATAATTAAAATTAACATGTTGTAAATTGCGGGTGTGTTTCACGTGGCGCGGTTCATAATATATACAAAAACAAATAAGTGCGCGACATCACGACTTGTTCAAATAAATTCTATAAACACTAAAAAGGCGATTAACTTAATTGAAAGCGGTTAGAAGTTAAAAATGCACAATATGTTCTAAATGTGTAATTAATCAGATAATTAGGCCAATTATTAATAGTTAAGCGACCGTGCTAAAATCACGGAACTCGGGAGTGCCTCATACCTTCTCCCGGATTAACAGAATTCTTTACCCGGTCTTCTGTTTTCGCAGACCCCAAAAAAGAAATAGAGTCAAATTTTCTCGATTTGGGATTTCAAAATAAATCGGTGACTTGGGACACCATAAATTATTCCAAGTGGCGACTCTGATCAAATAAATAATCTCACTTCGATTAATGTCACTTTAATTGGAAAAACTCCCCTATCCCCCCGGGAAAAATGAGGTGTGACAGGTGTCATTCTATAAGGAGGAATAGATATCGGATGAGTATCTGGTAATGTGTCAATAGCAAACTCAATCTCCCGCTCTGGCGGAAGGCTTGGAAACTCATCGAGAAACTCATTAACTACCGAGATAGATTGAAGGGTCGGTAACTCTGATTTCACATCCTGTACCCGAACTAAGTGATAAATATAGCCCTTCTGATCATCTTCCTTGCCTTGAGATAGGAAATAAACCTACCTCTCGGTGATGCAGTATTACCTTTCCACTCTAGAATTGGCTCCTATGAAAACTGGAATCGAACCATCTTTGATCTACAATCAACGTTAGCATAACAAGAATCCAACCAATTCATACCCATTATAACATATAATTCCACCATATCTAACTCAATCAGGTCTGCTACTGTAGAACGGCTTTGAACTACTACTATACGGTCTTTATATACCCGTCTAGCTATCACTGAGTGACAGAGTGACGTATGATAGGGTGGAACCTGGATCAATCAATGCATATACATCATATGAGGAGACTGATAAGATACATGTAACAACATCAGGTGATGACTCATGAACCTATCGACCCGCTAAGGCATAGATACGGTTCTGAGGACTGCTCAAGCTAGATACTCTACTTCTGCCTCTACCACGACCCGCTGGAGCCTGTGATCCTTGCCCAGGGGGGCGTACTGATGATGACGAACCATCTATAGATCTCGCTGGCTGAACTATACCTGTACCACCTCTCGTCGGACAATCTCTCATAACGTGGCCTGGATAACCACAAGTATAACAAACACCCAACCCCACGAGGCACTGCTCGACATGCTGCTTACCACACTGAGCACATCGTGGCAAGGGTGGCCTCATCTGACTTGACTTACCCCTATACTGAGAACGAGAGGCCCTGGAACTTTGACTGGGCCCTGAATATGTGGAACGATCAAATGTCCTACTAGAATACTGAGGGGGTGCACTAGCTGATGGTTGAGCTGGATACCTCGAATATTGCTGTCTCTGACCACCTCGAAACTCACCAGAAGGACCTGAAGATCTCGTCTCTTACTCTAGCCCCTATCATGCTCACGATCGGCCCTCTACTTCTTCTTATGCTCCTCTACACCCTGAGCGTATGCCTGAATATGAAAAATATCAATGCCTGGATGAAGTGAGACCGACATACAATCATTGAGCAGGTGTGGCTCCAACCCCTTCACGAACCGGTGAGCTCGATCCTCCATCTTAGCTGCAATAGTGGGATATACCTAGCCAAAGAATCAAACTGAAGGTTGTACTCCCGAACACTCATATTACACTAAGCATTCGTCTAATATATAAATATGAAATAAGTGTAGGTCATGCATAACGTCTGGAAATAAACTACTAATTCATATGAACAACCTATGTGGGAAAACATGCCCAAAAGACATATATATATATATATATATACGAAATACGGTAGGGCGAGCCGACAAGGTCACATACTATCTAACTATACATGACTGTCTACAGACCTCTATTAGAGTGTACAACTGTATAAAGGATGAGACTGGGCCCCATCGTACCCATATATGTATGCAAACACATCGTACCGAAACTCAAAACAGCTCCGGATCAAATGGACCACACCAACTCTCGCTGATCAAGGATCCTAAGAAGGGGGACCGTCAGCCTATCTACCTGCACATGCGGGCATGAAATACAGCGTCCCCGGGCAAAAAGGGACGTCAGTACGAATAATGTACTCAGTATGTAAAGCATGAAAATCAGTACATAAAAGACATAGATGAAACATGGGTTAAAGAATTCCACATGTGAATCTAAATAACTTTGTGAATCCTGAAATATTTATAATGTCATGCACGTGCGTGTAAATGTCGTATAATGCATAGGTATAGGTGTACATAATATCATCAAGTCTCTGAGGGCATCCCATCGTATCATCTCGGCCACTGTGGGCAAAATCATCAACATATACCAGCTAATCAGGTGGTGGTGCGTATATAAGGCCTTAACCTTTTTCCATATTCCATATACATATAATATATGCGTATATAACGCCTTCTGGTCATGGGTCAAGGTGCATGTATAAATGCACGAAATGCATAAGAAATACGTTAATAAGATTTCTCGAATATCATAAAATCAATATGCCTTACGGACAAACTTTATCAAATACGTATTTTTTTGATACCCATGAATAGAGGATATAATAATAATTCACATAGGAAATCAAGAATATAGACACCACTAGTATTTTTATGAATAGAGTCATTTATGAAAGTTGCGTATTTTGCTCGTTTCGTTTGTATCATTTGGATCATGCCAAAAAGAAAGAAGGGATAGCCTTAACATACCTCAAGCCGTCAATGCAACTCAACAACAAGCTTATGACAACTAGCGCGCCAACCCTATAACAAAGAAATACGTGTACAATTTAGATGGCGGTAGTATATTATGTATCTCAAATGATAACTCGATTCTAAAATAAAACGGGCAGCATTTCCTCTGATTTTACTGCTCCCTCAAGCCTATTATAGGCGAGATACAAACATAATACAATCAGCAACTCAAAACCAAACTAATTACAATTAGGGACTTTTATTACAACTAAACCCCCAAATATACCATAATACACCCAATCAACAAGTTATCAATTAGCCTGTAAATACAACAACGAGCGACCAACCTACTACCCTACCACAAGTGGCGTTTCTCCACGCCCTTTTGATCCTTCCAAACTCCATAAATCATCATCACAATAGACAGCCCAAAAGCAACACGAAACAGCCCACAAAACAGTCCACTACAAGTCAAATAACTCGAACTCATGACTTCCGATCACCGTCCCGTGAGGTCTAACATTTAGAAAATGAATTTATCAAATTTTATTGATATTTTAAAGCTTAAATACAGAAATTAGGAATTTTTACTAACTATTAAATACATTCCAAAACTCAAACTACAAAGAAAAAGAGAGGCGATATAGCGATACTTTTGTCGTAGGGATCGTTCTGATGTTATCGCTTCGCGATTTCGTACCCGGGATGTTAGTATTATTTGAAGTACTATTAGAGAGCTCAAGGACTATTTTTATGGTGTTCTCTGGTCAGATTCTGTATAAAATTGAAGAGAGAGAGACAGGTTAAAACATATATAACAACTTTTGAAAAGTCAAAAGGTGCTAGCTTGATACCCTCTGATTTGCCCATTTTCCGACGCTTATATCATTTTTATCCGGATATCGTATGAACGAACGGTTAAGAGCGTTGGAAACTACATTCCAAGACCTTCAATTTGGTGTATAATATGTCCCAAAAAGACCTCATATAGCACTTGAAATTTATTTCTCAAAAAGCTGTGCTACAGGGCAAATCGTTAATTGGTTTTTTCGTAACTTTAATCCGATTTTTTTCTCGTGTTTGCTCTTCTTATTTTTTATGTTCTCTTGTGAAAATCGCCCCTATTTGAGAAGAGTTATGGTACTCTCAAATCTCATGATGAGTCAAGGCTCTTATCCCTTGAAGAGGACTGAAATGTTGAAACATATGTTTGTTGAGTTGGACCTCTTGGTCTATTAATCATTAGATATTGAGGAACAATTAGTGCAAGAATTTCAGACCTTTATATTTGCTGTGACTTTAGGAGCATTTCATGTGTGTTAGGGCCAGTTCATGGACCTCTATCACGACTTCATTGTCTTTAGTATTTGGAAACTATTGTTGGTCGACTGCTCTAATACTTTCATATGGTATTAGGGAACATACATGTAGTTGTTCGTTTTAATACAGTTTGATTTTGTATTTTTTTTTTGGTGGAGAAAAATACTTCAACTAATCATTATTATAACTATGAATATTTTCAAATAATATTTCAGAAAATATATGATATTTTAATATGAGTTAGGTATTCATTCACTCTTTTTTGACATACATAAAAACTTATTTTTGTTATAAAAATAAAGACTATAAGGTAAATTAACCAAAGACAAGTATAGAGAGAGATTGATATATTATTCAACTTCAAACTGATGTACATAATGAACTGAAATCTACTCTGTTTAATGAAGAAGGGAAGTTGTTGTGTAAGCTGCTACTGCAAGCTGTTGTGTAAGCTGCATGTAATTAAGTTGGTACTGCAAGATGCTGTGTAAGGTGCTTGTAAATTGCTACGGTACCAGCTATATTTATCCACAATGGAGTAATATTTATCCGCCGAAATAATATTTATCCACAATGGAGTACTGAAATGATAAGCTTCTTTAGGAGGCTTATTTCCAATAGAGTACTAAATAGATAAATATATTTATGGCGGAGTCCAATATATATAGGTTTCTTCGAAAAATTTATTTACAACGGAGTACTAAATGACATCTGCAATACAATTAATTTTTAACAAATTTCCTTGTGTTGTTATTTTTTATCCACCCGGTGTCGAGCTTACTTCTCGATAAATGTTCTTTAGCAAGTAGTACACTACTTCCATGGACAAACGTGTATGAGCATGCTGCTCTTGACTTGAATAGCATATGCGGACCCAGATTTAAATCTTATGTGTTCAATTTTAAGGTTTTTAACATTAAACCCATTATATTTTTAAAGTTATGGGTTCATATCTATTATTTTGCAATTTTAATGAATTTTTACATACAAATTTTTACTCCGCGTCGAAAGTTTTGGGTTCAGTTGAACCCGTACATAGTATACTACATCCGCCTCTCTTGAATAGGAGTAGTATTTTTTCTTTAACAAGAATACTTAACTAAGTACTTTGCACTAGAGTGGCAAACGGGCGGGTCGAAAATGGGTAATACAAAAACGGATAAATTATCCGACACGACCCATATTTAATACGGATAAAAAATGGGTTAACCGGCGGATAATATGTGTAACCATATTATCCATGGCTTTTGAATATGATCATTTTTGGGAGAATTATTCCTAGTCTCTCAAGTTTGTGGAACCCCCAATTTGAATCTTTACAAATGTAAAAGTTAAATCATTAGTTATATATCCATTTTATAAGTAGATAATATGATTTTTATCCATATTTAGCTATTTTTTAAAAATTTACTATCTAACTAATTTTTTTTAAAAATCCATTTTGCCACTGTCACCACAAAGTAGTAGTAGTCCTAGTACATGCAATAAAACTTAGTAACCGCTGATTGAAATGTTGAATGCCTTTGAATACACAGAAAAGGGCCGTAATCGGCTAAGGAAACATGATTGAGTTGCTTTTCCCATTAGGGGAAATGGGCTGCATATTTGCACGACAAAATTGTATCGGACACTAGCTACAGAGGTGACTGCACGTTCGAATATATGTGAACCTGACAATTATAGCTAGCTGTGGTGCAGTGGAGAAGATTTTACTACAATAGGTTTGTTGTTTGCATTCAACTTGCAAAACAAAAGCAGGGCCATGCATTCACTTTGCTTTTCCTTTGAGCTCTTTCTCATGCTTTTAAATCTTTCTTCCACCTCATGCCATATGCCTCTTCTTTTTGTGTTCAAAGAAAAGCACATTTGATCCTAGTGCTCCAACCTCTTCTGCTTTGTCTAAACCAATAAAAATAACATTTCTCATGATGTCTAGTAACTGTCAAATTTAACACATAAAAATATATGTGCTCAAGTTTAACCAGCTGTTGGGTTGGGGAGAGGGGAGGCATATATTCATTGACGTATAATTTGAATATGATCCAAGTTAATTAGTCCATATAAAAGACACCAAAAAATGCAACATAAAAATATTTTTTTTATAGCTTTAATTTGGTTGGTTAAATGTAGTCATGTTAAAAAGGAAAAGGTTTTTTCCTGTGTGTGTGATTTGATTTGGTAATTAACAATGATAAAAAAAAGATATTGCTAAATGAAAATTGAGTTTAAGTTGGCAAGGTTAAGTTCTACTATTATTTAGCTCAAATTGAGTAGCTCATCTTAGTTCAAAATTCAACTTATTTTAACCGCCCAATTATGTCATATAACACTTATAATCTCAGCCCCTTTTTTTTTGATGAATTTATTTGGATGCTACTAGCTAGTAGTAATTACTGGGGCAGAGGCGGAGCCAGAATTTGAAGGTTATGGGTTCTGATTTTACCACTGAACCCTAGCTCATTGTAGTTACTGGGTTCACAATTAAATATTTATATATATTTAATAAATTTTTTAATACAAATACAAGGTTTAAGCAAAAGTTACTGGGTTCGTCCAAATCCGTAGCTACTACACTACCTCCGCCACTGACTAGGGATAGACTATGATGCAAAAGAAAGTCGAAGTAGGTTGGAAGGAGTTTTGAGATGTCTTATCTAATAGACCCTTGCTTGTCCCAAATGGGAAACAATATCTCAATGTTTTGATCTTCACTCTGATCTTATTTTTGATGCGCTATCTTTTCATATATTGTCGAATATTGAGCAGTAGATATATACATCTAGAGATATATGCAAGAGCAAAACAAAGCTCTTTTACCAGCCACCACATAAGAGTTGCATCTTATTTGGCAAATTAAAGTATACTGCTCTTTTAAATGTAGCCACTATACAAATTTTGTTCAATCAAATCCAAAACCATTTAAGCTATTAGACCCGAAAATGTCTGGTTTCCTTTTTAATCATAAACAATATCTTCAATCTTGGAAATTGTTTGCTCGATTTTTGTTCTATTTCTAGCATTTTTCTTGATACATACGTACCCTACTACAATGAAGGATGTACAGGAGATGAATATTAAAGTACTCTTTCAAAGAGTACTTTGGCTATGTGCAAATTGATAGTTCTTGTATCACAATGAGCTGTATAGTAAAAACTTTTGGCAATAGTAAGAAAAGTGTCTTTAATATTGGCATCCAGATCCTCATCTGAACAATCGGATTGGGATAGCACGAGCTCCGCTAGTTGTTGCATGTCTGATTCTATCTCACTAAACGTCAACATCCCCAGCTGCTTTTCTATTCTTTGGCCGTCTGCATTTTGTCCCTGGATTTATAATTACACGACAAAGACATCTGGTTGTTAATATCAGGCAAAAGCATATCTCTTTGGACTTTGTCAAGACGAGAAAAAGTGGCTATACTACAAGAATGTATTATATCTAGAAAGGGATTGCTATAAGAATGTATCATCAGAAAAGAGATAGTGATAATAATTGCAATAACCATGACAACTAAGTCTAGACACACTCATAACTCTAGTCGTCAAAAGAGATTTGAGATTGTAAGTAAGTTAGTGAGTGCTTTCTAACCAGGGATTTTTATATATCCACTGGCTAATTTTAGTTTAAACGGTTGGATAAGCGGCTATTTGGGTTAATTCTTCTTCTACTAAAGACTTGAAGGAAGAAAATGAATACGGACAATTGTGTTGATCTTAATAGATCGACGTCCATACTAGTTTTTGCTCCACCACAAAAGTTCTACTTCATGAAAGTACAACCTTATACTCCCTCCGTTACATCTTATAGGAGTAATTATTTTTAACTTAGACTGAGTTGAAGTTTGAGAAAAAAATAAAATCATTTAGCAATATCAAAAGTATACTTAGAATTTGTAGTTAAAACATGTAATGATATTTTTTATGACTATAAAAACATCTCATTTAAGTATAAATGAGAAGACAAAAGGTGTCAATTCCTTGTGACAGCGCAGCTAAACTAGCAAAGAACAAATAGTAACAATAAGATGTTTTATAAGTTCTCTGTTAGATGAGTCTAACCTTGTAGAGGTGAAAGAGACGAAGTTGGTGACAAACTCTATTGGTGATTTCCATTAGCCTTTGATATTTTGGATGGGACAACAATAGCTCCTCCGACACCCAACGGCCAGTGCATGAATTTAACGTACCAATTAGAAGCTCTGCAGCTCCTTCACCATCGACAACTAGCAGCCACTTTTCCCACTATAGACATATATCAGTATAAATAACAACAACAACAACATATCCCGTATTATCCACACCGTAGAGTCTAGGAGAGTAATGTGTACGCAAAACTTACCCATAACTTGTGCGGACAGAGAGATCGTTTCCAATAGATCTCGGCTCCGGAATTTATCAGTATAAATGTGATTCAATTTAATTACTCATTTCATTTATAAAATAATAACATTTGATGAAATCTTCGTAGTAGTATAGTATAGTATACTTACAGCATGACGCAACAAGTGATGGATGTCTCTGCCATGTGTCAGCAAAGCGTCAAGTGAGAGCTGGTTTAGGGTTCCGAGTATAATCCCGACGAGCTTTTGTTCTGCACTATACCTGCCATTGCCATGATTGAATAATCATTACAAAATTATGCATACACAGTAAAAGTGTTAAACAATCCTCTTTAGCTGCAATGACTTTCTCTATATCGTAACAAGAAATAAATTAGCCAAGGTTTGCTACAAGCCTTACATTCCGGGGCTAACTAGTAACTCAGAGTACTGTAATAAGTAGTAATAATACTTATTGCTACAAAAAAAGGTGTAATGTAGTTATAATGGTAAAACCTTTGTCACGCCGAAGAAAAATTTATAGCAATTGATTTTATTCTTTTATCGATCTTTTGGGTTTTTTTACACAAATAGATTCTTCATTTTTTTAGCTTGTATAAATATATTATACGCTTGATTTCATATGGTTATACACACGGGCGGCTCAATAAAATCGGAGGCCGAAAGCCAAAACTTAAGAAGATGTGAGGAAATAGTATTAGTAGTCTTAACAAATAAAATTTCAAAGTTTTAAGTTTTCTTTTAAATATTTCACAATATAACATTGTCTAATATTTTAAAATTTTGAGTTAAATTATTCAAATTTTCATATCTACTAATAAAACATTTGATAACCAGAACCTGTAGTGTAATGAAACAAAATGTTAATATTTTGTTAACTTAAAAAAATCTTACTAATATAAATAATTATAACTAATAGAAAAAGTTTTGGGGGGCTTTTGTCTCTTGGGAGAAGCTTTAGTGCGTTACCCTAAAGCCACTCATGGTTATACGCGTGCTATTATAATGTGAATTATATATATATTATAGATCCACCAGTTACTTTTCGTTTAAGTAGTTAGGTGAACTGCTAGACTAATTCTTCCATCATTTTTATTGTACCCGACATATATGTAGCTTGCATATAAGCCTCGTGAGTACAAAATCTAGCATCAATGAATTTTTTTAAAACTTTTTTAGGACTTCAAGAGTGTATTAACACCATATGAACACAACACTTTAGTGTAGCAGTAGTATGTTATGTAAAAGAAAGCAGGCACTGGAAATAGTCATTACCTAGAATTCACGTAGTGTCGAGTGGTGGAATGTGTGAATTCGTGAATAAAAGCAGTTTTGTGTTCCGCAGATATTTGTTTCTTGCCAAAGTAATATCTAACACAGTCCATAAGAACAACGGTTTTGACCCAAACCATTCGCTCTCTTGACTTTTCTGGCTCAAATATACTAGCTGCAGCTGAATAATACGTCAGCATCAAGCTTCTTTCCCTCACTCCAAACTCTCCAATCCCACATTCTTTATACCACCTTCATGCATGAAGTTTTAGAACGTTTAGATAAAGTAAAGACATGGAAAGAAATTGTCTAGAGTGACCCATAATTTCTTGAAATCAATACAAAACTTAGCTAAAGATTGGACATGACAGAAGGAAAAAAAATCTCTCTCTACATATATATATATATATACTCTCTCCGTTTTAATTTATGTGAACCCATTTGACTGTGCACGGAGTTTAAGAAAAAGAAAAAAGACTTTTGAACTTGTGGTGTAAAATGAGGCACCTATATTTTGTGTGACTATAAATCATTGCATAAAGATAAATTGTTTCCAAATAAGGAAAGTGGTCATTCTTTTTTGGCACGGACTAAAAAGGAAATACGTTCATATAAATTGAAACGGAGGGAGTATATATATACTAGTAGGGAATAAATTTAGTATTATTAATATGCCTGTACTCCTTCATTCCTCGGTTTGGAGTCGCTTTGTTAGGGAGCGTTTTACACCCCAATGTGGGACTTTCCGGTATAAATTCGAATTTAGTTGGGCCCCAATGCGAGTATCGAACACCGAGTGAGAAACAAAAAAAAATACCGGTATTGAATCTATTGCTTCTCTAGGAGTATTTTGACCTAATCATATTATTTATATGCTAGTAAAAATATAAAAATCTTTATATTATTATTATTGTTGTTGTTATCAGTAATATATTTGTATATATCTCACTTATTTTTTACTTTTATTTATATTGTGTTATGATGATATGAGTTAACTTAAATGAAGAACTGTAATCAGTGAAAACTCATATAGTTGATTTCAACTTATTTTGGGTGAAATATTGTTGTTGTTGCTGCTGTTTATCTTACCATCAAAGGTGAATTAGGTAATGGAAGTAACTTACTTGCGAATTCGTCTCCACTCAAGCTGATGCAAAGCTTGGCAATTGTTATAGTCCGATTTTGCTAGCTCCAGATATAGGTTATTGTTAACAAAAGGCATCCTATATCAATAAGATACCAAATTATTGTTGAAGAAAAAAAATAGAAAGAATCAGCTTTTTAATTTTAAATAAATCTTAAACGTCGAATTCGAGTGGTCAATATGACTGAGGCGTTTATCAATAGGCTCGACAAGAGTGGATTGCTCTAGTGGTAAGTACCCTCCATTTTCAACCAAGAGGCTGTGAGTTTGAGTAACCCCAAGAGCAAGGTGGGGAGTTCTTGGAGGAAGGGAGCCGAGGGTCTATCGGAAATAACCTCTCTATCCCAGGGTAGGGGTAAGGTCTGCGTACACACTACCCTCCCCAGACCTCATTAGTGAGATTATAGTGGATTGATGTTGTTGTTGTTGTTGTTTATCAATAGGCTAACGTTGAGGCCCAGAGTATGGGTAAGGTCTGTGTACACACTACCCTCCCCACACCATATTAGTGGGATTATAGTGAGTTGTTGTTGTTTATCAATAGGCTAACGTTGAAGTGTGATCAAGATGAGACAACTGAACAGACTCTCCGCCTATAAAATAAATACATCAGTATCCAATGTATTATTAGCATAAGTTGATTTTTATTAAAAGCAAGAGTGTTAATTAATTAAATTTTCCCAATTGTCCTTATGTTTGCAGGGAACAACTATTTCTCAGGTTTTTTTTACTGCATTCTATTGTAGCCGCTGGTTTTGTAGCATTTCTTGAACATATATATACATTGAATGAGAAATCAATGATTAAGTGTTCATTTGATAGAACATAACCAAACAAACAGTAAGACACGCATAAAAACTGTGTGCCGTCTTTTGCAAATTGTAACCTGAATACAGTACCAAATATGGTGGGGCTCCAATTACCTTGGGTTTGGTAACTTGGCCACTCTCTCGAGGTTGACTCTTTATATTAATATATCCTCACTAGCTAGCTCCCCTTAAGAAAACAACAGTTGTACAAGGACTGACAATATTTTTTTTAGGAGATTTAAATTATATACCTTGATAGTATAACAAATATCTGTATTATCATTATAATACAAATATTTTAAGTTACCAATTATCTATTTTAAGTTATCAATCAATGCTTATTAAATAAATTATGGTGATTGATAGTCTAAATAATTTTTACAACATCCATATTATAACTTTAATGATCATCGCTAAATTCTTGCACCAGAGTATTTTTGTGCAAGAAAAGGTTATTGTGTGAATAGGGAATATGAATCGTTAAAAGTACCTATATAATGTTTTGCCAATCCACACATCGTCTTCACCACCATATTGTTCTAGAAAGAATCTTGTCTCTACTCGGGGAAGGCTAGCATACCATGGTACATCTAATGCATATCCCACCTGTATAAAAACAACCGTGTTAAAAACAAAGAAAATATGAAAGTATAGTGTAATATATGAAGAAAATAATGAATGTGGGAAAAATAAAAAGAAATATACTTCTAAAGAGAAAATAGAAAAAAGAATACAAAGACCAACTGATATATGTACCTCTCCAGGTAAATCTTTAGTGATTATCCACTTGTCTAGCAGTTCATTTTCATCTCGTTTTTCTCGTAGAAAATTAGAGGAGAATTTCTTGGCATTGTCAAGTATTTTCTCGCCTGGAAACATTAGCTGAGAAGCCCTGTAAAGGTTATACATTCCTGTCACAGCCTGGTTCGATTGTCCCACGAAGCAGAAAAATTCACCCCCGTTCTCAAAATGTTTGAATACGTCTGTGAAAATAAGCAAGCACATTCATCAGTACAGTAATGTACTAGTAATCGAGTTAACATCTGTGTATCGATAAAGCATAAATTTTTACACTATCATGTTAAAATGACCCACAACAACGCGCAACTAGTTATGAAAGCAAAACATATATATTATCACTCTTAAATAATCTATTATAACAAATTAAAATATACTACTTCAGCGTAAAAAAATATATAAGTTAAATGCATGGAAATTAGGTGTTTAGGTTATGTAAACGAGAAATGCATCTTAGTAAAGTAGATTGATGACTAACCAGCAGAAACGACGTAGCCATGCAACCTTAAAAGTCTAAAAGCCATGGACGTGTCATCAATATCTTGAACTGGGGAATTTCTAGCCCAGCAGATTCCATCATTTGTCCAATTTCTAAGAAAAAAAAAAAAAAAATATTATTCCACCAGTCGATCACAATTCGGCAAAGGGTTAAATATACCACTCTACTTTCGAAAATGGTCTAAAACTACTCTTCGTTATACTATTGGGTTATTTATACACCTACAGTCATACTTAGGGTTCAAATATACCCCTCATTTAAACATGTTGGTCAATTCTAAATATCTACTAATTAATTAAAAAGACTCATTACTCATACCCGAAAAATAATATTTTTTTTTTGTAAAAACTAAAAAAAACTGAAATTATTTTTTACTAAAAACTGAAAAAACGAATTTTTTTTTTCCAGTTCTTACAAAAAAACTGCTTTAGAAAAACTGAAAAATAATATTTTTGTAAAAACTGGAAAAAAAAGAACTGAAAATCAATTTTCTAAAGCAATTGTTTTTGTAAAAACTGAAAAAACATTGAATGTTTTTTTTACTAAAAACTGAAAAAAACGAAAATATGTTTTTTTTCCGATTTTTACAAAAAAAAAAACTGCTTTAAAAAAAGCTGAAAAATATTTTCTAAAATAATATTTTTGTAAAAACTGAAAAAAAAACTAAAGAGCAATTTTCTAAAGTAATATTTTTGTAAAAACCGAAAAAATAAATATTTACTTTTTTTTTGCAGTTTTTAGTTAAAAATATTTCAGTTTTTTCTAGTTTTTAATTGCTTTTTAGTTTTTACAAAAATATTGTTTTAGAAAATATTTTTCAGTGTTTTTTAAAGAATTATTTTTGTAAAAACTGGAAAAAAAAAATATTTTTGTTTTTTTCAGTTTTTAGTAAAAAAAAAAATAATTAGTTTTTTCCAGTTTTTACAAAAAACATAATTATTTTTTGGGCATGGGTAATGTGTCTTTTTAATTAATTAGGAGATATTTAGAATTGACCAACAGGACGATAACACGTGTCCCTCCGTTTAAATGAGGGGTATATTTGAACCCAAATTATGATTGCAAGGGTACAAATAACCTAATAGTATAATGAGGTGTATTTTTAGATTATTTTTTAAAATAGAAGGACATATTCTACCCTTTGCCGATCACAATTTAAACAATAGTACTATAGTACAAGTACTAGAAAAAGATAAACTATCATTGTCCTTAAAATAGACAATTGTACTACCTGTTGACGTAATCAATACATTCCTTTATTTCTGTCTTAAAATAGCGAGAAATCCCAAGTCTTTCCAACCGGTCAACGATCCAAATATGCTCAAATAAGTCCACAGGATAGACATTTGGAACTGAATGATTGAAGAAATTAATAAATATACAACTTAATTAGATTACACTAATAATATAAGAAATTAAACTCTCAATATATAAGTTACCTCCGCCATTGAATTTTTCAACAACATTTGCGAGATAATTGAGGCAATTATTATCTTGAGTTTGCATAAGTGCAAAGGCAGTAGAAGATGGAGAAAACAGAAATGACCCATCAGCACATTGCAATTGAAGTAGCTTTTGCCAGTCTAAATCTGGCATTCCTTCTAAACTGTGGAGTAACGTTGTGGGCACTTCGTGCATTATGTCCTTTGGTATCCTATTGCCACCCACACGTAATCATTACTCACATACATGTAAAATAAAGTCATTCTACTTTCTATCCAGAAAAGTATTATAATCAAATACAAAGTAAAAATACTCTAGAAGATTGGATATACTTTAAAATTTATTCATGATGTGAAGCATCAAAGATGATAATGCCTGGGCAATTTGAGTTCAAGAGCTACTTTTTCTTGTAACTAGTTATCCCTGTCTCATTTTATATGATTATTTGACTCGACACGAAGCTCCCGTTTGGCCATAAGTGTTTTTCACTTTTTTCCGAAAAATAAAAATTGAAAAACTTATCAACTTTTGGACAATTTTTGAAAATGAATTTTTCAAACTTCAAAAAGTGGTTTAGGGCCTGTTTGTCCAAAGATGTTTTTCTTTTGTTCTTATTTTTTTTTTCAAAAATATATTTGTCCATAAAATTTTGTAAGTTTTTGAAGATTATTTGGAAATGGGTTTTTACCACTTTTTCATAATTTTTGAAAAAAAATATTTTCTCCCCTCACAAAACCGTAATATATTTTCAAGTAAAATACCTGTAATTTAAAATTTTAAATATCATTAACTTAATTCCAAATACTACTTTTTTTAATGTCCAACGCCTACTAATATTAGTTTTTTAAGTTCTTGAAGTTTTTACTCACAAAATTTTAACTTTTTTTCAAATAAAATATATGTCCAAACATAATTTCAACCTTCAAAAATCATCTTTAATTTCATATTCAAAAAATCTTTTTTTATAAGTTTTAACCAAATTTATGTACAAACAATATCTAAATTTAAACAAAAATTATGATTACCTTGTCAACTTTAGTGTTCTTCTGGCATAAATCTCTTGCAAGACGGGAGAATCATAAGGAAAATCTATGCCTAATTGTTTACCAATCTCAATGAGTGAAGGAAATGCCACTTCAAATCCGATAGGCATGTGCTCTGCATTTTCATCTCCAATCCTGTTCAAATTCTCTCTTATAAACGACATTCCTATTCCAAAACCCCAGAAGACATAACTTGTTAGGCCTCTGTCTGTTAGCGGGGAATTGATCACATCGAAAGTATACATTCTATTAATTAATCAATGGAGTGGAATGTAAAGTCACCACTATTACCTAGTCGTTCTTTTATTTATTCATTTTTCTTGCATTATTCTCTAACGAATTAAATTCTTTATATTATTAATGCTATTTAACAGATTAAAATAGTTACTTACATAACTTGTCGATCAGTATAATTGTTTTTACATAAATCAGTGTCTTTTAACATGTAAGTAGTACGTAACCTATAAGATCTTTGTATTACTAATTCTATTTTCATGGACAACTATATGTAATTATTTTTTAAATAATCTAATACTCCCTCCAGTCCACTTTATTTGGTATTTTGGTCTCTTTTTTGTGGTCATAATATTTGATTTTTTTCAAATTTCAAGAAGGAATTAATTTTTTTTTTTCAAAGTTGTCCTTGAAGTAAAGAGCATAGGAATATTTGTTATACTTCCAATGAACAAATTAAGGTTATTATGATCAATTTTATTATTAATTAATGGTAAAAGGTAAATTTTTTAATACGTGTAAAAATAATAAAAAAATCAATTAAAATAGACGGAAGAGTATTGTAAAACTTCTTTTACATGCATACATGACATAAAATTCTTACCTAATTCACACTTGTGAGAATCCACGTTCCAAGATTTCAAGGCAATAACACAGGCTAATGTGTTGATGACACGGTCATAAACCAAAAAGATAGAGCTGTCACCCCAAGAACCATCAGCCAACTGATTGTTTGCAATCCATTTAAGACTTGAAGGGAACTGAGGAGTTTCACTTGTTCCATTTATATCTTTTACTAGAGCAACCCAAGCTGTATCGTAAGCCGATATGCTTATTTCTCCTTCGTCCATAGATCGCAGCATTAACCGAATAGTATGAATTTGATCCATTATCTTATTTGATGGGCATACCTTTTACATACAAATATTTCCAATAAAAGTCAAGCACAAAACTTAAAGCACTATAAAAAAAAAAGAAGTTAAAGAGATACTTTCTGTTTCATTTTTTTTAATTTTGTTTGGCCTAACCATACCTCAAGTGTTTCTTTTTCGATTTCTTCCACTTCCTCCAGGATGTCGTCCCACTTGATAACAGGCAAAGTACGGCCATTTTGCAGTAACTCTTTGTATTCTGCATTTTTTTGTGAAGATCAACGCAGTTAAAAAAAAATGGAGAAGAAAAGAAATTTCCCTCAGCTTTTTTTTTTTTTCTGAAACATGTAATATACAGTAGTACCTTGTGTACGAGGTGATCTGGAAACCGCATTACATTGCAGATTGGAACTAAAATGAACATGTTCTCCGGAAGATCTGTTACCTGCAAAAAAGAAATGTCGAGTTAATTATATACAGTGACAGATCGGACTAAAGCAAAATCTTAATAAGAGGCCTTAATATATATATATAT
>AWOL01S0035626.1:17450-51329 GCA_000715115.1 Nicotiana otophora | reverse complement strand
GAATTTGATTCCGGGCATACTCCTAAGTCCCAAATCACGATACGGATATACCGAAGCTTTCAAAATACTGATCCGAGTTTGTTTGCTCATAATGTTGACCAAAGTCAAACTTGGCCTTTTAAAGCCAACTTAAGGAACCAAGTATTCCGATTTCAACCCAAACACTTCTAAATCCCGAACCAACTATTCCGACAAGTCATAAATCATTTAAAACACATACGAGAAGTTTTATTTAGGGTAACGGGGCTCTAAAAGTCAAAACGGCCGGTTGGGTCGTTACACTTTTATTGATATTACAGTTAATAATTTATTTTCAACTGTTAAAATCCGATAATTATCTATTTTACGTCGGCTTGCCTAGCAAGTAGATGTTAAGCGCCATCACAGTCCTGCGGTTGGGATTTCGGGTCATGACATAACTAGAACTCTTCCACCAAGGAAGAGTAAAGCATCAGGTCTCTAGTTAATCCTTATTTCACTAACTATATAAATATCAGTTTGTTCCCTTTTACATGTGACACACATGCACTGAAATAAAAACAGAACTGAGAGCAAAATAGCAAGGTATTTTGTGAGCAATTCCTGTGAGATTCAAGAGTGTGATCCTGAAGCTACATGAACCAGATTGAAAAAGTAATTCAATAAAGCATTTTATGTGTCTGTCTTTATTTCTAATTCAAAGTGTAGTAGGCATTTTTAATTGTACCTTTCAATTTTCTTAGAAGAAAATTGTACTAGTTACCTGAGTTATATCATTCAAGTTAAAGTTAATTTGAAGTAGTCGCAACTGCTTGTGGCGTATTTCTACAAGGGTTAGAGTTAATCTTTAGGTTTGCAAGAGGTTGTAAACTAGAGTTGTATATTTCAAGTTAGAGTTAACTTGAAGTAGTCGCAACAGCCTGTAGCGTGTTGCTACAAGGGTTAGAGTTAATTCTTAGGTTTTCAAGAGATTGTAAACTTTGTTATTGGCTCAGAGTTGTAATGATGTGTTTGGAAAAAATCCTACTGGGTAGTAGTTCTTGGTTTTTTCACCTTTTGAGACGGGTGTTTTCCACATAAAAATCCTTATGTTCTTTACTTTCTGCATTATTTATTCAACAACTGTAGTGTAAGGTACGCATAGAAGAACCAGGTCTTTCGATAATCCAGTACATGTAAAAATTGAACACCACGCAAATCACTCATCTCTTGTGTGGCATTGAAGTATAAAACACCACAACTGAACTTTCCAATATACAAAAATGGAAATAAGTTATTAGGGAAGAGAGACTCTGACGGAGATGTAGAGAGATATGGGTAATTCTTCTTCTAGAGCTGTTGATGAAGAAGATGGTTCAGCCAGAAAAAAGCTTAGACTTACAAAAGAATAATCTGCTTTTCTTGAAGAAAGCTTCAAAGAACACAACACTCTCAACCCAGTAAGTCAAACTTCTTACCATTATTTTCTTGACTTTTATAAAAGAATTCTTATACTATCAGGTTATCGAAAAGATAGTTACAAGTCAATAATTTTAAGAAAAAAAAGTGGAATTAAGTTACCTGGATAATAAAGCAATTAATTGTGTTATTTCTAAAATTTATTTTTTTGGTATTGTTCTTGATGTTTTGAAAAATACAAAACTGTAATTGCAGAGACAGAAGCTTGCTTTCGCAAAGCAGTTAAACCTTGGTCCAAGACAAGTGGAAGTGTAGTTCCAAAACAAAAGAGCAAGGTAAGCATTAGTATGACAGTAAAAATTAATCTTTTGCGGTAATTCATTATTTAGTTTTAAGTTCAGTATATGAAAATGTAAAAAATATGTACACAATAAGTTCACTTATTATTAATTCAGTAGTTTGATAAAAAAAAAAAAGATAGCTATCATTGATTAAACAACAATGATAATGTAAAAATCTTTACATTATTGTCTGTGTATTGAACTTACATCTCTATTTGAAGATAGCAAAAATTGCCAACAAATCTTGAAAATTTGCAGTCTCTGAATCTTCCTTAGGACTTTCCTTTCTCCTCCTCGTTTAAATGACTTTATATCATGTATTCATGTTCACATTCAAAGATATAGCACATTCAAATCTAAAGGAAGTAAACTAGCTAGCAACTCTACCGACTAAAATCCTTGGCATTTTGTAAATGAACAACAAATATGAGACATAATGTTAACGTAGTATGCACCTGATCGAAGACCTATAATTTAATCCTTGAGTACATAAGTAACAAAAAATTTATTATCAGGTTTTAAGATGGTGCTGGTAGATATTGAGAGTAGTGATTCTGTTGCTTGACAATGCTTCATTATCGACCTTCTTGGTCAAATACCAAACAAGAATTTGTATACCGGATGGTTGAAATCTGAAACCTTCAGGCAAAGAACCGAAGTATTCATCATCTTCTTTAATAGGACTTTCAGCCATTTTCTTTAACTCAAGAACATGACGAACGAACAAAAAGAAAAAGAAAGAAACTTTGAGTATTTTGGGAAGAGGAGGAGGAGGGGGAGAAGGGCAGGTATTGGCTTAAAATTTTGTTACATATAAGTGAAAAAAGAAATCGGTTAAAATGGTGATGGTCGGGTCTCCCCAAATTTGTTATTTATAGTATAACATTCTTAAATGATAAACCCTTTACCTTCACATATTATTATTATTATTATTATTATTATTTATATTAGTAAAAGGTAATTTAAATAAATAAGATGTTAGACATGTATTTTTAATTTGTTACCATTGATATTATTGTAAAAAATATATTTACTATTATAAAGATTTCAGTAGTTTAATTCAAAGCTCTAAAATATTTTTAGTATTAAAGAGTAGAAAATATTTCTTTCTTTATTTTGTCCAAGGTTTATTGTACCCTTTTTCTTCTATGCAAACTTTAATATTGTCTAACTTGAAATAAAATCATAAACTTCATTATTGAAAAATTTTGGGGACCTAAATCAAAGCTTTACTAGTCTCCTACTTGATCCACTTGTCCACCTATTCTCAATAAAATTTTATAGTCTTAATTACGACAAGACAAAAATCAGTGAATGTGTTATTTAGTTACCAAATGTGAATGAAGCTGGTTGAACACCATGTTCATGGGGCAGTGATCTATATAATTGTTGATCGTTAATCAAGGTGGCCAACGAACTGGTGGCTTAAAACTAAAATATATTAAAAGACTTTGAAATTTCTTTCATAAAATTCATATAATACTAAGACAAAAAAGTCCACATGGCTTTGATCTAGTGGTAAGGGAGCAACATATAATGTGTGGATTAGGCGCACGTCATATAATATTAAACTCCCCATATACAAAAATATAGCATTAAGTAAAAATGGTAAAAGGGATGAGCCTATTATCCATCGTTTTTTGAATCTTACTACACTTGTCTCAGAGATTTCTTAGTTAAAATAGTTGAGACACAAAAGAACTTACTTTCTGCTGTGTGGATAATTCAAATTTGACAAAAAGGAATAGCTAATTTAGAGAATCTGAAATGAAATTAGAAAATAAATTAGCGAAAAATATGAAAAAAGACTATACATTAAGAAAGAAAAATAGAATTGATGAGAAGGTAAATATATTATTTAATTTAGTAAGAGAAAAGTTTTATCCTATTAACTCATTCAATCCTACCTTTACAAAAGTTTCAAAAAATATTAAAATTTAAAATATTAATATCAATAATTATATAAATATAAATTACATATATTATATAATGATATAGTAGTACTTTATATTTTTGGGGCCTTAAATATTGGGGGCCTAGGTGTAACGACCCAGCCGGTCGTTTTGAGTATTATAGCCTTGTTCTCCTATTTACTGCTCAATTTATGCCTTACAGTTGATTTATGACTTATTGGGTTAGTTGATTGGGTCCGGAAGGATTTCGGAGTGAAATGAGACACTTAGTCTCATAATTAAAAATTTAAGTGGAAAAAATGACCGGATATTCACTTATGTGTAAACGATCTCGGAATTAAATTCTGATAATTTCAATAGCTCTGTATAGTAATTTTGGACTTAGGAGTGTGTCTGAAAATTATTTTTGAGGTCCGAAGTAAAATTAGGCTTGAAATGGCGAAAGTCGAATTTATGGAAAGCNGATCTCGGAATTAAATTCTGATAATTTCAATAGCTCTGTATAGTAATTTTGGACTTAGGAGTGTCTGAAAATTATTTTTGAGGTCCGAAGTAAAATTAGGCTTGAAATGGCGAAAGTCGAATTTATGGAAAGTTTGACCGGGGGGTTGACTTTTTTATATCATGGTCGTAATCCGATTCTAAAAATTAGAATACCTCCGTTATATCATTTATGACTTGTGTGCAAAATTTGAGGTCAATCGGACGTGATTTGATAGGTTTCGGCATTGTTTGTAGAAATTTAAAATTTCAAGTTCATTAGGCTTGAATTGAGGTATGATTCGTGGCTTTAGCGTTGTTTGAGGTGATTTGAGGGTTCGACTAAGTTCGTATGATGTTTTGGGATATGATGGCATGTTTGGTTGAGGTCCCGAGGGCTCGGGTGAGTTTCATATGCTTAACAGATCGAAATATGAACTTGGTAAACTGCTGAAAATGCTGGTTTTTTGTCACTGGTTTCCTTCTATGAGATCGCGTGAGAAGGTCCGTGATCGCATAGGCTTGTTTAGGCAGAGGTGAGATTTGTTCTATGCGATCGCGTGAAGGCACCTGCGATCGCGTAGGCTTGTTTGAGGCAGTGACAATTTTGTTCTTCGTGATTGCGTGAAAAGGGCCGCGATCGCGTAGTTGTGGGGGACTGTTATTCGCGAACGCGTGAAGAAGGTCGTGTTCGCGTAGAGTAAGTGGAGCAGGAGTGGAGGTCAGGCATTTTATACTTCGCAATCGCGTGGACGAGTCCGGGATCGCATAGGCCTGTGAGTTTGAGCTTCGCGATCGCGTAGGGACTTTTCTGGGCAGTGGAAGTTTGTGCTTCGCGATTGCATGTGGTTGTCCGCGATCGCGTAGAGTAAATGACTGGGCAGAGAGTTTAAGTTCTGACAAACATTTTTACCGATTTAGAGCTCGGAGAGAGAGTATTTTCGGGAGATTTTCAAGAAAAATAACGGGGTAAGTATTCTTAACTCAATATTGGTCAAATTACCTGAATCCATGGTTGTTTTAAACATTTAATTGGTGAATTAAATTGGAAAATTGTGAAAACCCTCTTGGTTTAATTTGAAGATTTGAGAGTCGAGTTGATGTCGGATTTGAGTAAAATTTATATGGTTGGACTCGTGGTTGAATGGGTGTTCATATTTTGTAACTTTTATCGGGTTCCAAGATATGGGCCCCACGGGCTATTGTTGGAGAGTAATTTCGAATTTTGTAGAAACATATTAGTATTTTGATATGGAATTAATTCCTATAAATTGTGTGGACTGAATCAAATTTATTGTGCCTAGATTTGAATCGTTCAGGAGTTGATACATGCATAATGGGATTTCTAGAGCATTGTTTAGCTTGCTCGGCATTGGATTCGTCTTATTCGAGGTAAGTAACTCTTCTAATCTTGAAGCTGAGGGTATGAACCCTGAATATACGTATTATGTGAATTGTTTGGAGGTTATGCACATGCTAGGTGACGGGCGTGTGGGCGTGCACCATAGAAATTCTGACGTAATTGTTCCGTGAAATTTTATAGTTGAATAATCTTGGCATTTTTCATGCAGTTTTATGTGTTAAAGAAATTGAGCTGAGAATCATATAAAAAAAATCATGTTGAGGTNGTACATGGGGTCGGTTGTACTCATACTACACTTCTGTACCTTACGTGCAGATATTGGATGTTGACGTTGTTATACTCGACGGGAGCTAGAATTGAAGACGTACATGCGTTCCGGTTATAGCTGCCTCTTATTCATGGTAGTCTTAGATTCATAAAACTCTGTTTATGTACCTTTCAAACAGATGATGTATTTACTTCATACCAGCTTTGCAAACTGTGTTCTTAAAAGCTCATGATTTGTACTACCAGTTCTTGGGAAAATGTGTTAGTTTTATTTATTTTCTTTTAATTAATTGCCTTATTAATTTCATTAGAATTGGATAGTTGATAATTGGCTTACCTAGCGGGTTGGGTTAGGTGCCATCACGACTAGTTGGATTTTGGGTCGTGACAAGGTGGTATCAGAGCTCTAGGTTCATAGGTTCTATAAGTCATGAGCAAGTGTCTAATAGAGTCTTGCGGATCGGTATGATGACTTCCATACTTATCTTTGAGAGGCTACAGGACATTTAGGGTAATTTCCCATCTTTCTTTCCTTATTATGCGGAATTGATTCAGCTTGAAATATAACTCTTTGAATTCCTTTCACGCATTCGTATGCGCACATGAGCACTCAGTATCAGCTGTGTATCGCTGGCTTGTGATTCCATGAACGAGGTTCGAGATGAGTATTCTGCATTTTGTTGATGGGCCAGTCTGGAGGACTTGAGGCTGGAATTAGACTACAACTTAAGCTCGGTAGTTTCGGTTGTGAGAACCTGTGCAATTGGACTTATGCGTTCGATAGTATTCCTATGAGTGGAATTTGTGGCTCACTGAGCGGTTAAATGACTATATGATAAGTATAATGTGAATGCGGGATGTGTTCAGATGGGTTGAACGAGACAAATAAATTTTACTCATGACTCAAGAGTTTGCTATTGGGTACTTGATTCCTGTTTTGATGTGACATACAGTCTCGAGTATGAATATTTTGAGGGACCTTTCACGTTGTTAAATTTAGGCACGAATTAAATTCTCATGTCTGGTTAATGAGTTTGGACTCGGATAGACTAAGTGATTGCATAGTAATTGTGATGGCGAAAGGGTACAACAAGACACCAATTTGAGGCTAAGCAGGTGGATTATCCCCTGCGGAGTAATCTACGTAGGTGTGTTCCTTATAATGTGAGTGGAGAGTTTCTTTTCTGCCAGCGGGGCGTATGTGTGGAGGTTTGAATTTGAAGCTGGTTGAGAAAGTTGACTTGACTGTCAAGAGAATAAATGCGAGTTTAGTAGATAATTGACATATTTTATGGTTGGCATTGTATGAGCTTGAGAAGAATTTTCGTTGGACTGACTGTAGTATTATGGCAGTAATAGATTATGGGTATTGTGAGTTATGATGTGTTTTAATCTATGGCTTTGAGCCAAGTGGGGGAGCCTGCTATTGACAATTCAATTGATGGTTATATGTTAAATTTTTATTTGGTCTGAGGCATACTTCTGGATTAGTTATGACTTGCAGAGGTTGAGATCGAGGATGACTCGAGTACTGAAATTTCTAAATACAGAATATATTGCGCTTTATGGGTATATGAAAATTATGGGGTGAGTGAGTTGTTATTTATGAATAGTGTAGTGCGCACGGAGTTTGAATTTGATCAGTGGTGTTAAGGAAGGATTACCTCTTTGAGTGTTGTTGTGCTAATGGGGCACGTGTCTTTCAGCCCATTTGGGCGGTGCAATTTATATTTGAGCAAAGTGGGTGACTCTCGAGAAAGTTCTAATGGATTCAAGATTAATATGTAACAATTGAGAATTTTTGGCAGATTTGTTTATGGCTAAAATTTGNCGAGTGATTTGGGAGGATTGAGTGACTGTGAGGTATGAGAAACTGTGAGGATTGAGTGATTGGGATGACTGAGTGACTGAGNCAATTTGAGGCTAAGCAGGTGGATTATCCCCTGCGGAGTAATCTACGTAGGTGTGTTCCTTATAATGTGAGTGGAGAGTTTCTTTTCTGCCAGCGGGGCGTATGTGTGGAGGTTTGAATTTGAAGCTGGTTGAGAAAGTTGACTTGACTGTCAAGAGAATAAATGCGAGTTTAGTAGATAATTGACATATTTTATGGTTGGCGTTGTATGAGCTTGAGAAGAATTTTCGTTGGACTGACTGTAGTATTATGGCAGTAATAGATTATGGGTATTGTGAGTTATGATGTGTTTTAATCTATGGCTTTGAGCCAAGTGGGGGAGCCTGCTATTGACAATTCAATTGATGGTTATATGTTAAATTTTTATTTGGTCTGAGGCATACTTCTGGATTAGTTATGACTTGCAGAGGTTGAGATCGAGGATGACTCGAGTACTGAAATTTCTAAATACGGAATATATTGCGCTTTATGGGTATATGAAAATTATGGGGTGAGTGAGTTGTTATTTATGAATAGTGTAGTGCGCACGGAGTTTGAATTTGATCAGTGGTGTTAAGGAAGGATTACCTCTTTGAGTGTTGTTGTGCTAATGGGGCACGTATCTTTCAGCCCATTTGGGCGGTGCAATTTATATTTGAGCAAAGTGGGTGACTCTCGAGAAAGTTCTAATGGATTCAAGATTAATATGTAACAATTGAGAATTTTTGGCAGATTTGTTTATGGCTAAAATTTGAGATTTAAGTTGGATGGTGTCGAGACTTGTGGCATTTTTGTATATCGTTATGGATTTTATATTTCGGTATCAGGAAGGTGAATGAAACGGCCTTAGACCCAAATAAGGTATTTTCATAGTGGGTGTTTCGGTTGTGGTATTTATAGGGATAATTATGATGTGGTGAGACTCTACAGATGTTTTGGTGGCAATATTCTTGGGTTTTGGTGACCTACGTGGTTTGGTCGAGTTAGAGGAATTTAGTTCTAATAGCTTGATTATCTGCAGATGGATTTCAAAGTGTTCTTGATGGTTTCTACCATGGTTTGAACCGGATATTTTCTACTGGTGTGGGAAACGTGTTGTGTATTGTGATTTCCTCAGGGAAGGAAGAAAGAGGAAGGTTTCTAACTAACTGGGTATGTATTTTGCTTGTGACTCAGAGTGTTAATGAGGTTCTCGTGTTTTCATTTGGATGGCCTAATAGAGGTTGTGCGTAGAGTGAGATTGGGATTTGCATGTGCAAGCATACGATTCAGTTTCAAAAGGAAGGTAATGAGTTTATGGACCACAGTTGATTTCAGATATTGGCGCTAGTGGTATTACCTGAGAAGAGTGTATAATCAGAAGGGCACACTGCGTTTCGACTTGCGGATGTCTCATTGGTATTGCGGTATTCGTCTGGTTGATTGACTGTTGATATTCAGATTTTTTCTATGTGGCACGGGAGATATAGAAGTATTCCTCGTGGGATGATCGTGCACGAAAGATGTGTTAGTCATTATAGTGATGGAGTTGGGATCAGTTACGGTGATTCATGTGCTCGATGAATTTGGAGAGTGGGAGTTATCAGAAGCACATTGTTTCGGATTGCGACCTGTTTGAGGTGAGTATTTTATTTAAACTCAGTGGAGGCGCTAGTTGCGTTAATTGTTTGTGATAGCTACATGCTATAAGTGTGTATATATGTGAGGTTTGAGCCAATGTGCGGGCATCAGGGCAAGTATTTATACTCGAAAGAATGTTTAGGCTATGATATGCCTAGAGTTGACTGTTAAGCGTAAAGTTATAACGTTTCTCGTGTTCTTACCTTTGTTGAGAACTATATGGGCTACACTTGAGGTTACAAAGAGGCTAATTCCCTGAATAAACGGGGTAGTTACTATTTCTGCGTTAAATTGCCGATTTGAAGTGTGATAGCATACTTTGCACATGCTTATACTATGGCGTGTTATTTATACCAGTCCAGGAGCATGAGAATCTTATTTTATTATCATATACAAGTGTACTTGTTTAATTACTCATGTATGATATACTGGGACTGGAGGCCTGTGACCATGCCTGGCGATTCATATTATTGGCACGTGAGTTGTCTGTGTCGTGTGTGGGAATTTTATTTCTATGATAATTTATCTGATTCATTAATTTCTTTCCTTTACAATTGTGCACATGCGCCTACGGTTATCCTTTTCACGAAATTTGAGGAGTTGGTTGTAACATTGTGGTTGTGGTGGTGCTAGCTGAACTTGCGAAACGGATCTCTTCTTTGACATATTTTCCATTTTTGGGTGCACAGATTGCACAGTTTTTGGATTGAGATATATTAGTGTGGTGTTTTTGTGGAATAGTTGTGTTTGATAATATAATGTCATTGGACCTAGAATGGGTACTATCAGTTTGATTACGGTATATTCGGGAAGATAATATCGAAAGTCAGCTTAGAAAGTGATTATGGTTCTGGTTGGGGCAAGAGAGCTTCATAACTTGTTGATCTTATAAGGGGTCATGACATTTCTACGTGTTTCTTTTATTATCAATAGTGTACAAAGGTGATAGGATGAGGTTTTGTTCGATATGGGGTTTAATGCTAGTACTTGGTTGGTTTGGAGTAGTTACTGTGATCAGGAATGGTGCTACAAGCGGGTGAGTTGTGTAATATGTTGGGTGATTATATCCGTGGTTATAGTTATAGCGCGATACATCTTGTTTAGACTTATACAGTGTGTAACTACGAGATTCAGGTCTTGTAAGAAATTCTGAATGGTTGGGAATTGAATTCCAAGGTTTTTGGGCAAAGGTTAAATTAAGGATTTTCAGTTGTATTGTGTTGTCAGGCCTATGTGGAATAGGATGGTGTGTGATCACCCCAGGGTACGTGCATGGTAAGATGGAATAGTGATTTGATGGCTTGGAAACAACTGTTGGCACGTTCGAGGACGAACGTTTGTTTAAGTGGGGGAGAATGTAACGACCCAGCCGGTCGTTTTGGGTATTACAGCTTCGTTCCCTTATATACGGCTTAATTTATGTATTACAGTTGATTTATGACTTATCGGGTTAGTTGGTTCGAGTCCGGAAGGATTTCCAAGTGAAATGAGATACTTAGTCTCATAATTAAAAACTTAAGTTGAGAAAGTTGACCGGATATTCACTTATGGGTAAACAACCTCAAAATTGAATTCTAATGATTCCAATAGCTCCGTATGGTGATTTTAGACTTAGGAGCGTGTTCGGAAAATTGTTTTGAGGTCCTTAGTGTAATTAGGCTTGAAATGGCGAAAGTCAAATTTTTAGGAAGTTTGGCCATGGGGGTGACTTTTTGATATCGGGGTTGGAATCTGATTCTGAAAATTGGAATACCTCCATTATGTCATTTATGACTTGTGTTCAAAATTTGAGGTCAATCGGACGTGATTTGATAGGTTTCGGCATTGTTTGTAGAAATTTGAAATTTCAAAGTTTATTAGGCTTGAATTGGGGTATGATTCGTGGTTTTAGCATTGTTTGAGGTGATTTGAGGGTTCAACTAAGTTCGTATGATGTTTTGGGAGTTGATGGTATGTTTGGTTGAGGTCCCGGGGGACTCGGGTGAGTTTCGGATGCTTAATGGATTGAAATTTGGACTTGGTAAACTGCTGAAAATACTGGTTTTATGTCACTGGTTTCCTTCTATGCAATCGCGTGAGAAGGTCTGCGATCGCATAGGCTTGCTTGGTCAGAGGTGAGATTTGTTCTATGTGATCGTGTGAAGGCACCCGCGATCGCGTAGGCTTGTTTGAGGTAGTGACAATTTTATTCTTCGCGATCGCGTGAAGAGGGCCGCGATCGCGTAGATGTGGGGGTCTGTTATTCGCGAACGCATGAAGAAGGTCGTGTTCGCATAGAGTAAGTGGAGCAAAAGTGGAGGTCACGCATTTTATACTTAGAGATCGCATGGATGAGTCCGCGATCGCGTAGGCCTGTGAGTTTGAGCTTCGCGATTACGTGAAGGACACTGCGATCGCGTAGGGTCTTTTCTGGGTAGTGGAAGTTTATGCTTCGCGATCGCATGTGGTTGTCAGCGGTCACGTAGAGTAAATGACTGGGCAGAGAGTTTAAGTTCTGAAAATCCATTTTTACTGATTTGGAGCTCGAAGAGAGAGGATTTTCGGGAAAATTTCAAGGAAAATAACGGGATAAGTGTTCTTAACTCAATATTGGTCAAATTACCTGAATCCATGGTTGTTTTAACATTTAATTGGTGAATTAAGTTGGAAAATTGTGAAAACCCTCTTGGTTTAATTTAAAGATTTGAGGGTCGAGTTGATGTCGAATTTGAGTAAAATTTATATGGTTGGACTAGTGATTGAATGGGCGTTCATATTTTGTAACTTTTGTCGGGTTTCGGGATGTGGGCCTCACGGGCGATTTTTGGAGTGTAATTTCAGATTTTGAGGGAAAATATTACTATTTTGATATGGACTTAATTCCTATAAATTGTGTGGACTGAATCAAATTTATTGCGGCTAGATTCGAGCCATTCAGTAGCTGATACGCGCAGAATGGGATTTCTGGAGCATTGTTTAGCTTGCTCGGCATTGGATTCATCTTGTTTAAGGTAAGTAACTCTTCTAATCTTGGAGCTGAGGGTATGAACCCTTAATATATGTATTATGTGAATTGTTTGGAGGTGACGCACATGCTAGGTGACGGGCGTGTAGGCGTGCACCATATAAATTGTGCCGTAATTGTTCCGTGGAATATTATAGTCAAATAATCTTGGCATTTTCCATGCAGTTTTATGTGTTAAAGAAATTCAGCTGAGAATCATATAAAAAAAATCATGTTGAGGCTATGTGCCAGTATTTTTGGGACCCATAGAGGTCATATTGCTGTGAATTATTTGTTTTAGATTAAAAATTTATACTCAGTCATATTCATTTCATTACATATCATATCTCAATCTGTGTTGTTATTTATTGATACATCATATCATCATTTTCGGGCTATTTTCATGACATTGTGAGCCCATGAGAGAGAGAGACTGGAGAGATTGATGACCGAGTGAGATCGAGGGCCTGATTGTGAGGATAATTATGGGATCGGGTTGCACGCCGCAACAGGCCATATTGGCTTTATATACTTTATTATTATGGGATCAGGTTGCACGCCGCAGCAGGCCAGATTGGCTTATTATAGCACGTGAGTTGTCCGTGCGGATACAAATATTGATACTATAGCACATGAGTTGTCCGTGCAGATTATAGCGCTTGGGCAGAAGGAGCCCCTCTGGAGTACACACCCCCGGTGAGCGCAGGTACCTACTGAGTGCGAGTGCCGAGTGCGAGTGCCGAGTGATTTGGGAGGATTGAATGATTGTGAGGTATGAGTGACTGTGAGGATTGAGTGATTGGAGGTCTGAGTGACTGAGAGAATTGAGTGACTGGGAGGACTGAGTGAATTGATACTTTGAGAGTATGCATATGGTTTTATCACTATGTTTTATTGCATTGCCATGCCCATTGACATGTAGGCATAGAGATGTACTTTCCTCATGCCATTTGAAAATAACATTTCCTATTGTGGAAGAAAGGTTTTGGGAAAATTACTGTTTTCAACTTACTCATATTTTTGGCAACTTCGATAAACGATTTGGGTTTTTCACTGATGTACTTGAAAGGCAGAACTATTTTCAGAAATCATGATTCAACTGAGCATTTTATATCTGGGTTACTCCTTTTATTACTTGCTTTATTTTGTTATGAATTGTTGTTGCTTATGGGAGTTGGACTCTAACCTTGGTACAAGCTCGTCACTACTTTCAACCTAAGGATAGGTTTGTCACTTATTGAGTACATGGGGTCGGTTGTACTAATACTACACTTCTACACCTTGCGTGCAGATATTGGATGTTGATGTTGTTGTACTCGACGGGAGCTGGAATTGAAGGCGTACATGTGTTCCGGTTGTAGCTGCCTATTATTCATGGTAGCCTTAGATTCATAAAGCTCTATTTATGTACCTTTCAAATAGATGATGTATTTACTTCATATCAGCTTTGTAAACTCTCTTCTTAGAAGCTTATGATTTGTACTACCGGTTCTTGGGGAAATGTGTTAGTTTTATTTATTTTCTTTTAATTAATTGCCTTATAAATTTCATTGGAATTGGATAGTTGGTAATTGGCTTACCTAGCGGGTTGGGTTAGGTGCCATCACGACTAGTTGGATTTTGGGTCGTGACACTAGGGCAAGAGCTTCACTTCACTTACCCTAGAGTCGTGATGTCGTGCTATAATTCCATATATTTTGATGTTATTTACCATACTTGCTTGTTGTTTGGATGCTAATTTATGTAACAATTGAGCTTAATAGAGTTTATTTTACGTGTAGGAATGCTTGGACATGAAGTGGAGAAAAGTTGCATGAAATGGTACCTCAAAGCTACAAAATAGAGCAATAAAAGAAGACGTGCAAGGCAATAAAATGTCATGGCCATAGACAGTGCAAGGCTTTGTCTAGAGCACTATCATTGGCGCCTCTGACAGTGCCTCGTAGGGAAATGTTGGTGCCTCTGACACTGCCTCACAGAGTAATATTGGTGCCTTTAACAAAGCCCCGCGCTGACGATGCTATCCGAGCCACTTTTATTTCCCCCTATTTTTGGTCGTGTAGACTTCGACCCCAACCATATAAATACCTCTTAAAGTTAGTTTTTGAAGGGGGAGACATTATTGGAGAGGAAAAAGGCTATGGAACACTTGGAAGCACGAATCACAAGAGTTTTTCTCTATGTTCTTCTTTAATCTGTAGTTTAATGCTTTTGAATATTACTATGATTGACAAGAGTGGGTTGCTCTAGTGGTAAGCACCCTCCACTTCCAACCAAGAGGTTGTGAGTTCGAGTCACCCCAAGATCAAGGTGGGGAGTTCTTGGAGGGAGGGAGCCGAGGGTCTATCGGAAACAACCTCTCTACCCCAGGGTAAGGGTAAGGTCTACGTACACACTACCCTCCCTAAACCCCACTAGTGGGATTATACTGGGTTGTCGTTGTTGTTGTTGAATATTACCACAATTGTTTATACAACTATAAGTATCTAAACTATATAATCTAGGGTTTGATGGAACCTTTTGGAAAATAAATTCTTGTTACGTTTTAATATAATTTTGCCTTTGTATTCCCCTACTTGTTCAACTACGTTTTTCTTGCTGTTGATTGAATGGAGATCAATTGACTGTGCCTATTTATTATGTATTGCTTGAGCAAGAGTTCATATTTAGGTTGTTGTCGAACAACGTCACACTCAAGATATATGAGAGATCAATACAGCGGGTTTAAAAGCGGTATTAGAGATAATGAAACTTTGACGTGATCATTGTGAGCGGTGAAAATGTATGAGCTAGTGTAATTCGAGAGAATATGACTAGTACATTATTGTAGTTACTCGAGAAATAATTAAGATAAGTTGAGTGCTCATGATAAATAGAGAATACTTAGGCAAAATTGTAGGAGATATAGCGGGAAGGATTCCGACAGTTGGGGAAATCATTACTCTAGGCTTTTCCAATCTTGTCTCCAACCCTTAGTATCCCTAGTCGTTAATTTACTTCTTTAATTTTTTAGTTAATTAGTGAGACATAAGAATCTTTATATTTATAACTTAAAAATTATTCGAGCTTGTCTTCTTAGTGATATTGGACAATTATAGTGAAATCTTAGTTCTCTGTGGGATTCGACTCCGGACTTTTAGACCGGATTATGTTTGCAGCGATCGCTTATCCTTTTTAGGACTAGAGTTGGGCGTGATCAAATTTTGGCGTCATTGCCGGGGAACTAACGTTGTAGTTGCAGCTGTATATATTGCTAGGTTTCAAGTTTGAACTTTTATTTTGTTTTGTTTTGTTTTGTTTTTTTAATTTTATTTTATTTTACTTGTTGATTTGAGAGACAAGACATCTTGGAAATATGAGATTTTTTATATTGGTAATTCTACTTTTGATCCTCCTTATGCATATTATGGAGGAAACCACCCATGGCAAAATTATCAAAATATTCCCGAGAGCGAGTTATGTGCACCAACTCAATCTTATGTGTGGAATGTGTGTGCTATGTGTGGTGGTCAAGATGGTCACTTTTATGGTTGTACTTATATTTCTTATCCCCCCTCCCCCCACCGCACACACACTTCTTAATATAATGGTTCTACTTGTGAAGTTAATAGGAACAAAGAACCTGGGGACGCAGACCTGAAGAAGATTAAGGATATGTTAAAGTTCCTTTTGAAACAAAATAATGAAAAACAATTATAGATAGAAAGGCAAGAGGTAACTATTCGTAACTTAATGGCTCAAGTAAGTCAAGTGGTCGAAGCTTTTAATGCTCAACAAGCCAATATTGTGGATAGTAGCCAAGAAGAGCGTAAATTTGAGGTGCTATTGGAGGAGGTCAGAATAGAACATCAACAACCTAGCCAACTACAATTTTAGGATGTGGATGTTGAAGACGTGAGACTAGAGTCAGCCATGGACATTAAGGATATAAATTTTATTGACTCTTAGTATCATTGATGTTGAATATGTTGAAAGTCCTGAAGTTCATGTGTTTGAATACATTGGTCCTCATTCCATACAGTTTTCCACATTGTGTTTGGATGATGATATGGAAATAGAGTCATCCGAGCCAATTGATGAGTCAAGGAATAAGGAACAAGGTTCCTACTTTCTGGAATATTTCTTTCCAGAAAGACAAGACTACATGCCACATCTAAAAGCCAAGTGTAGAATAGTACAATGCTTGCTTGGGCCAATTAGATTTGTACCATCCCAGGAGTATGATCATAAATTTGAATTAAAACTTGGGGTTCAATTCATAAGCTCGAGGTGGAGGCAGAAAGTAGTTCACGTCGTGCCGCGACATTAAATCAGGCGCTTGTTGGGAGGCAACCCGACTTTACGTCTTTCTTTTATTTTTAATTTTTTTAATTATTTTTTTACTATATTATTTACATAGTATCATTTTTATTTTGTAGGAGTATGGAATGCAAAGCCATTGGAAGGATGCCACAACAAGACAGATGGTTAGAATTAAGTGTGGGGTGCCCGCACAAAGTAAAATACCCGGGGAGAAGTCTGAGTACCCCATGAGCTGCTAGTGCTTCGGTCTTTGGCCTAGTAGGGAGATCGTTTTACCCTCTTATTATTTATGTTGTGCATTGGGAACAATGCACAATTTTAAGTGTGGGGTGAGGAGATTGTATGGGTGACTTTCTATGCTATTTTAGTTATGTTAGTTTAATTGATATTCTTTTAAAGAAATATTAGGAATTTTCTCGGCAATGGATCTCCTAGACAGTTTTCTTGCGGGATTTGAGTCTAAACAAAAAAAATACAAAAATTAGAAAATAGAAAAATACAAAAACATGTCTTTTTTTATTTTCCTTAGGTAGTAAAATCCCCCGTAGTTTTTCTTCATGCCTCGGTTCTTTTCCATGGGATATAACTTGAACTGGATTGTACCATTTGTTTTAGAGTAGTATGTAGGAAATAAAGGAAAAGAAATGATGTGATTTTCACCTTTCGACTTGTTTGATGGTTGCATACTTTGGTTCTTGCATGTGTTTCACCTTTTCTTGTTTTTAAATATATGATGATGCCTTGGTAAAAGTGAATAGCATGTGTTATGACTCTTACGTCTCGTTTGCTGACTTGCGTTCACTTTGTTCTTAATGCTTAATAAATCTCTTAGCTTTCTGAATACTTGTTTGATTGAGAGTCAAAATGGGACCGTCCTTAGTGAGTCATGTGTCATGTGTGAAGTGAGTTCTTTGTATAGTCCATGTTATTGCATTTGAGTCTAGAACTTGCCCGGAATGTGAATTGAAGCGGAATCCTATGTGTTGCTCCGTTTGAAAAGTGATGTTAGGCTTTCTTTGATCTTTTCGAGTTTTGTTGCTTATCACAAATAAAATCATACCTAGATACCCTTTTGAGCCGATAAGCCTTTCTTTTGGAACCAACATTACAAGCCTATCCTTTTTCGTTCTTAATTGATTTATTTTAATCCTTATACCTCTTAAAGCACTTGAATTGTAAAGAGAGATTGAAAAAGAAGTAATGAGGAAACTTGGGTAGCTTTTGAGTGGAACCAATAGAAGGAAGAAATGTGCACTTGTGCTTTAAATCAAAATTCACTAGCGACAAGGAAAAAATACAAAAATAAAGAGAGAGAAAAAAGAATAAATAATCAAATAAAGGTTTCTTATATTTGCTAGTGGATGTGATCTGAAGTAGTTCATAAAGAAGAAGGAAAAATATTCTGGGGTGAGTTATCTTATGATGATTGAAGTAGATTTAAGGAATTTTGCGCTTAAAGTTGAATACGTGATGTGCTAAATTGCTTGGAAAGGTTAACCATTATATCCTAAATATACTTACCCGTCCCTTAGCCCACATTACAACCATAATAAAGTCTTAGTTGATCTGGGATCTATCGGGCCTACATTAGTAGAGGTTTACATAATGGGCAAGCATATGGTACCTTTTGCGTTCATGTAACTTCTTTGAGAGAGTGAGTGGTATTTCTTCATATGCGTGAGTCCTTAAAATATATTCGATCATGTGATTTGGATGTGTGGACTGCTTACTCTTGGTTTTATTGTGAGGCACATGGTTTCACAAAGGATAGGTAACATTATTAGACTTCTATGTTAGATTAAGTATTCAAGCCTCGGGTGCATTGTGACATTGAGTTAATGTTCGAGGCTAGTTTGTTATACTCATTTTGTTCACGTGTGGGATATGTAGAAATTGGGCATAAGTACGGGAGGTGTATTTTGACTGCATATGCTAGAGCTTAATTGTTATAATCAACCATTGTCATTAGTGTAGTGTATTTTTAATGTGTGACTTGTTGGGTACTTGAAGAGGAAGTGTTTAGTTGGTTGAATCGAGGGCGAGCAGCATTTAAGTGTGGGGTGTTGATGTCGTGCTATAATTCCATATATTTTGATGTTATTTACCCTATTTTCTTGTTGTTTGGATGCTAATTTGTGTGATAATTGAGCTTAATAGAGTTTATTTTAAGTGTAGGAATGCTTGGAGATGAAGTGGAGAAAAGTTGTACGAAATGGTACCTCAAAGCTATAAAATGGAGCAATAAAAGAAGACGTGCAAGGCAATGAAAAGTTATGGTCATAGACAGTGCAAAGATTTGTCCAGGGCACTGTCATTGGCGCCCCTGACAGTGCCTCGCGGGGAAATATTGGCGCCTCTGACAGTGACTCGCGGAGTAATGTTGGTGCCTCTGATAATGCCCCGCGCCGACGATGCTATCCGACCCACTTTTATTTCCTCACTATTTTTGGACGTGTAGACTTCGACCCCAACCATATAAATACCTCTTAAAGTTAGTTTTTTAATGGGGAGACATTATTGGAGAGGCAAAAGACTACGGAACACTTGGAAGCACGAATCACAAGAGTTTTTCTCTCCGTTCTTCTTTAATTTGTAGTTTAATGCTTTTGAATATTACTAAGATTATTTATACAATTATGAGTAGCTAAACACTATAATCTAGGATTTGATGGAATCTTTTGGAGGATGAATTCTTGTTACATTTTAATATAATTTTGCATTTGTATTCCCCTACTTGTTCAACTACGTGTTTATTGATGTTGATTGAATGACGATCAATTGACTGTGCCTATTTATTATGTATTGCTTGAGAAAGAGTGCATATTTAGGTTGTTGTCGAACAACGTTACTTCCAAGGTATATAAGAGATCAATACAGCGGGTTTAAAAGCGGTATTAGAGATAACAAAGCTTTGATGTGTGATGAGCTTAAAACACATACTAAAATATGATCGCTAGTCGAATATAGTATAATATAATATCGTATCCACAAAATTGGAGTTAAACAGTATTATTGTAGTTTATAGCTAGATTGTTATCCAAGATAATCAACAATTTAGAATTATGTGATTAAAATCTAAAATTAACTAAGAATCTAGAGCTAATTGACTAATGACAATCAAACTAAAGTAAGCAAGGAAGATAACAATGGGAGAAAGAAGGGATTGATTGGATAGGTGCAAGATAAATGGCTGGGATTTAATTCTAGTTAATTCACTTCTAATGTTCAAGTTAGTCTCTCGAATTCACTCAATTATTAGTTCAAACGTTTAGTAGAAACTCCTCTCTCGATTAAGTCTCAATCTCACAATATGAACCAATTTAAGCTCGGTGAAGATATGCAAGACTTCGTATTGGATTGGTCTTTAGGAGAACCTCTCTTGATTATCCTCCTAACTAGGTCTAAACAATAATTCAACTAGACTCTTTCGGTTACTAAGAAGAATTAATGAATTCAACCAACAAGATAATGCAAAGATATCACAAGTATGCCTCTCTTGATTACATGAACATATGAATATAGATGCAATAATTACAACAACAACAACAACAACAACAACAACAACCCAGTAGAATACCACTAATGGGGTCTGGAGAGGGTAGTGTGTACGCAGACCTTACCCCTACCCCAAATGAGTAGAGAGATAGATGCAATAATTAAAATACCCAAAACGATTCAATACGTAAAACTAGAGTCAGAATCCACAAACAAATATCAATACATCAAATCCATAAAACCCTAAAGGGAACTACTCCATATATATGGAGTAATTCATCACAAATATAAAGAAAAACATAAAACGATCTAAACTCTTGTCTTTAGTGAGGATTGAATGATGAATCACATGTGCTTTCGCTTCTCCACCTTCTCTATAGCCTCCTTAGGTCTTAGATGTGTCAAAAGTCCTTCAAATAATGTTTTTACATGTATTTATACTAAGTAGGGTCGGGCCCAGACAAAAACACATTTTCTTGCGCGAAATAGGAAATACCCTATAAAACTTGCATAGGCACGTCGCGTGGGGCGACGCGCCATACGAGGCATTAGTGGAAAAGTCCAGAGAGTTGATGTCTGATAGAAGGCAGGAATTTGCACAGGCGCGGCGCACCGCGGTTGTACATGTTTCTCAGAGTCCGACTTTTTGCTTCGATTTTAACATACAGACGTGGTGTTCGACCCCCGAATGTGATCCCGTCTTAATCCCTTGGGATTTTACTCAGACTTTAAAGCTCCAAATAACTCGAATTAGCTGTATAACATCTACATCACTTGGAATCACTCCTTCAAGGCATAAAACACACAATAAGTGCAAAACACTAACGATTAAATCTCAAACACAATTAAAGTGCAGTAAATTAGAGTATAATAAGCGACTAAAACACGAGATTATAGCCTACCATCAACACCCTACACTTAAACCATTGCTCGTCCTCGAGCAATCAAACTACACTTCATATAGACACGACCTTATTTAGCAACTCCACTAACTCACTAAACCAAGAATATTTAAAATAGACTAAGAACAATAGTGTAACATTCTTGCCTAAAGATTTGACTCACAAGTACCACGCATTGTTTATAACTCACTCACTCACTTACTCTAACACAACGGTCTACGACATTACCTTTACTTCATGAATTTAGTGCCCTCACCACAATAGAGAGTCGTGCCACACACAATAGAAATTAAGAATAATTAGGAACTCAAGATAGAAAGAATTCACTCACTCTTAGAAACAACATTCATATGCCACAAAATATGCACCATAGGCTTGCCTGTAGTGTACTACTCTACTAATTGAGTTTATTCAGTCAAGGATTAAGTAGGACTTTAACTGGTTGTAATATAGGATGCGGGGCAGGTATGATACATTTAGATATAAGAATGACTACACCTCCCTAAGCACTTTAATACATACAATTCAAAATTCAAAACCCCACACTTATGTCAAACCATGCTCCACCTTAACATCATTATACATTAACTCCTACTTCTCTAAACACAATGACAACAAGAGTTACCACTTATCAAAGAATATTTTGCACAACAATACTACTATTTATTTTTTTTCAATTCAAGTGGATCTTACTTTTTCAAAACATTGCACATTTCTCCTTATTACCTTAGTTCTACTCAAAAGCCAACCCAATCACCCCACACTTCAACTTTTACAAAGTTCATAACAAATTTAAGTGCTCAAGAGAGGTACAAGGTTCAAATAGATGGTCAATTCAAACAAATGGATAGGGATTGCAATGTGGTTGCCAAAGAAACAAGATTACATGCTCAACGGGGTTAGCTAAGATACATAACAATTAGGTGGGTAATAAAATATAATTGGCTCAACAAAGAAACGCCTATATCACTTCCAAAATTGAATAAAACTACTATTTCGCTTTGAAAACACACGGGGCAAGTTCTAGACATCAAATGCAATCACAGTAACACAAACCTCACACAGACATGGCACATAACTCACTCAAGATCTGACTATCAAGACACTCTAATCAAAGCAGTTAAGCAAAGTTAAGATCATACAATTTAAGGTACTTATACAAGAGTCAAAAATTGAGCCTAAGCGTCACAACTAAAGCACTCACCATTCTCAAGGCATAACCAAGTCACGATATATTTACTTCAACTCAAAACATAGCACAAGGTTTCCTACACCTAACAAAAATAAAAACTAACTACACCCGGTTCAAACAAAACCCTTGGAAAATAACCGCAGCATAAAGAAAGCCCAAGGGGGAATTAATACACTACCTAACAAAATAAAATCTTTTTGTCTTTTTCTTTCGACTTTAATCCCTCAAGAAACCCGTCGAATCATATCCATCGTCGGGAAAAATCAAAAAAAATTCAATTTTTATGGTTTTTTCAGTTTTCCAACTACTACAACTAACAAAACTAACACATATACATACAACATACAATTATCCTCTACCCTATACTTTAGGTTGTGGCATGTCCTCATGACATACAATTAAAAAGCATAATATAGAGGAAACTTCCCTAAATCTCTAGTCGGCGTCGGAGTCAAAATCGGGCTCCATTCCATGCGCTCGAACTAATGCACACATCCATACAGACAACGTCTTCTCAGCCTTCTTGGGGTACACCCCACACTTGTCTTTCTCAATCACTGGAGCCTTCACTTTTGAACTCTTCACCTTTCACTCAACACTTGTAGCTGGCTTCTCCTTCTTCACCCCCGTTTCTACATTCATCTCAAAAGTTACAGTCTCCTCCCCCACTCTAAGCATGAGTTTTCTATCATGTATATCTAAAATTTCTCTACCCGTTCCTAAGAATGGTCTTCCATAATGAGAGGGACCTCCTTATTCTCCTCTATATTTACTACTATAAAGTCTACAGGAAATACGAATTTTTCTATCCGCACTAAGACATCTTCCACTATCCCCTCGGGTATCAGAGTTGTTTGGTTAGCCAGCTGCAAAGATATTGGTACCGACCTTATCTCTCCAATCTCTCTCTCCAACTTCCTGTATATAGACAAAGACATTAGATTAATCGAAGCACCAGAATCACATAAAGATTTATCAAAGTTAAGGGTGCCTAAAGAGAAAGGTATAGTAAAACTCCTTGGATCTCCACACTTTTGTGAGAGTTTGTTTTGCAAGATTGCACTGTAATGCTCTGTGAGCTTTACTACTGAGGTCTGTTCTATCTTTCTCTTCTTCGTCAGGATCTCCTTCAAGAATTTGGAATAAGCTGGCATTTGTGAGAGAACTTCAGTGAATGGAATATTTACATTAACCTGTCTCAACATATCCAGAAATCTCTCAAATTGCTTGTCCAGCTTTTCTCTATATAACTTTTGGGGAAAAGGTAGAGCAGGAATGTGCTTGATCTCTTCATTAGATTCCTCCCTTCTTGAAGTTTCCTCCATATTCTTTTTCTATACTCCCTTCTTTCCTTTCTTCTTCTTACGATCTTCAATTTTCAGCTCCTTTCCACTTTCTTTTTCAGGTATCACCACTTTTTGGATTGGAATGGGATCTTTCAACACTTGCCCGCTTCTCAAGGTCACAACATTTACCATTTCCTTGGGATTCTTTTCAGTATCAGCTGGTAGAGTACCTGGGATTCTCTTAGATAATATAGTTGCAATTTGTCCTATTTGTCTCTCCAAGTTACGCAAACGTGTCCCAAGTTCTTTGATAGCTGCGCCATGAGCATCTAATCTCTCATCAGTATTGACAATGAATGACTTCATTAGATTTTTTAACCCAGACTGAATTGGAGGTTGAGGCTGAAACTGCGGCCTTGGCTGATTCCCAAAACCAGGAGCTCCTTGAAATCTGGAGTTATTTTGATGCCATGCATTTGCTGTACCCCCAGGTGAACTCCATGAAACACTGAGGGGCTTCTGACCCATTGCATTGAAGTTATAATTACCCACAACATTAAATTCTTCAATTGTGGCTTGACACTCATGAGTAGGGTGTCCTCTTCCACATATATCGCACTCTGCATGAGGCTCATTATGTATTGAGGCTAAGGTTAGCTTCCTTATTTCTTTGGCCATGGAATCAAGTTGTACCTGCACAGATGTGTAAGCATCAACTTGGTGAACACCTGTTGCTCTTCTTCTTTCAGAAATTTTAGAGGGCCACTAATTTGCATCTTCAGATAACTCATCTAGAATTGTGACTATCTCCTCTGGAGTCTTCTTCATCAACGAACCTCCAACTGCATTGCTTAACGTTCTTTGTGAGGTCGGTGTCAATCCATCCCAAAAGTCCTGGAGTTGCATCCATAGTTCAATTCCACTATGTTGACACTTTCGCACGATCTCCTTGAACATCTCCCACGTTTCAAACACAGTTTTCAGTCTCGTTCTGACAGAATTTATGGATTTCTCTTCTAAACTTTCCTGTTTTAGCTGAGGAGAAATATTTAGCAGGAAATTTTCTGGTCATCTCCTCCCATGTTCTAATCGATCCCTGGGGCAAGCTTCGAAGCTAATACTTTGCATCATCTTTAAGTGTGAAGGGGAATGCCCTTAGGTAAACTGCATCTTGTGACATACCATTATATTGAAAGGTGTTCATTATCTCCTCGAAGTCCATCAAATGATTGTTTGGATCTTCGTTCATCTTTCCTCTGAAGACACAAATATTTTGAAGTGTTGGGAGCAACCCTTGCTTCAGCTCAAAATTATTAGTTGCAACTGTAGGTGGTCTCACACTTGATAAGCCTTGGTTGTAAACCGGTCTGGCATAATCACCCAGTGGTCTCCTTTGGCCGGGAGCTATGTTTCCGAACTGGTCTGCACCCAAGGGCTGATTCTGAGCCATTCTTCGATCCATCTCTTCTTCATATGCAATTTCTGCATCTCTAAGTGATGCTTCTTCAGCATCCCTTGCAGCTTGCTCTCTGAGTTGGGATGCCTCTCTCATAGCCAAATCAACATTAGCATTATCTCCAGCCATATCTTCTTTGGTTGAGGATTGCCCAACCTTCTCTATTTTCTCGGCGAGATTTCTTTCCTTCTTCAACTGTCGTAGTTGTTTGGTTTGTATGGTTGCAATTCCTTACCAGAAGATCGGGTCATGCACCAATCTAACATGTATCCTGCGCACAGTCAACAAACACCAAACGTAAAAAGGGAAAATTAAAATAACATAAAAAGAAAAATTCCTGAATTAGTACTACAAACTATTTCAAACACTATTGATTGCCAATCCCCGGCAACGGCGCCTAAATTTGATGAGCTTAAAACACACACTAAAAGATGCTCGCTAGTCGAATATAGTATAATATAATATCGTATCCATAGGGATTGAAGTTAAACAGTATTATCATAGTTTGTAGCTAGATTGCTATCCAAGATAATCAACAATTTAGAATTATGTGATTAAAAACTAAAATTAACTAAGAATCTAGAGCTAATTGACTAATGACAATCGAACTAAAGTAACCAAGGAAGATATAAATGGGAGAAAATAGGGATTGATTAGATAGGTGCAAGATAAATGTCTGGGATTTAATTCTAGTTAATTCACTTCTAATGTTCAAGTGAGTCTCTCGAATTCACTCAATTATTAGTTCAAACGTTTAGTAGAAACTCCTCTCTCGATTAAGTCTCAACCTCACAATATGAACCAATTTAAGCAAGGTGAACATATGCACGACTTCGTAGTAGATTGGTCTTTAGGAGAACCTCTCTCGATTATCATCCTAACTAGGTCTAAACAATAATTCAACTAGCCCCTTTCAATTACTAAGAAGAATTAATGAATTCAACCAACAAGATAATGCAAAGATATAACAAGTATGCCTCCCTCGATTACATGAATATGTGAATATAGATGCAATAATTAAAACACCCAAAACAATTCAATACATAAAACTAGAGTCAGAATCCATAAACGAATATCAATACACCAAATCCATCAAACCCTAAAGGGAACTACTCCATAGATATGGAGTAATTCATCACAAATATAAAGAAAAACATAAAACGATCCAAACTCTTGTCTTGAATGAGGATTGAATGATGAATCCCCTGTGTTTTCTCTTCTCTGCCTTCTGTCTAGCCTCCTTAGGTCTTAGATGTGTCAAAAGTCCTTCAAATAACATTTTTACATGTATTTATACTATGTAGGGTCGGGCCTAGACGAAAATACCTTTTCCTGCACGAAATAGGAAAACACTATGTAATAATTGCACAGGCGCGCCGCATGGGGCGACGCGCCATATGGGGCATTAGTGGGAAAGTCCAGAGAGTTAATGTCTGACAAGAGGCAGGAATTTTTACAAGCGCACCGCGCCGCGGTTGTACACATTTCTCAGAGTCCAGCTTTTTGCTTCGATTTTGACATCCAGACGTGGTGTTCGACCCCCGAACGCGATCCCGGCTTAATCCCTTGTACTTTTACTCATACTTCAAAGCTCAAAATTACTCGAATTAGCTCCATAACATCTACATCACTCAGAATCACTCCTACAATATATAAAACACATAATAAGTGCAAAACACTAGCGATTAAAGCTCAAACTCAATTAAAGTGCAGTAAATTGGAGTGAAATAAGCGACTAAAACAAGAGATTATAGCCTACCATCAACATGATCATAGTGAGCAGTGAAAAAGTGTGAGCTAGCATAATTCGAGAGAATATGACTAGTACATTATTATAGTTGTTCAAGAGAGAATTACGATAAGTCGAGTGTTCATGATCAGTAGAGAATACTTAGGCAAAATTGTAGGAGATGTAGCAAGAAGGATTTCGACAGTTGGGAAAATCATAACTCTAGGCTTTTCCAATATGATCTCCAACCCTTACTATCCTAGTTTTTAATTTATTATTTTAATTTTTTAGTTAATTAGTTAGACATATAAATCTTAATATTTATAACTTAGGAATTGTTCGAGCTTGTCTTCTTAGTGATATTGAAAAGTTATAGGGAGACCTTAGTTCTCTGTGGGATTCGACTCCGGATATTTAGACCGGATTATATTTTCAGCGACCGCTTATCATTTTTAGGACTAGAGTTGGGCGTGATCAAGCCGCCCTTGGGAACATTAGTAAGTAGTAATGTCATGATAAATTTGAACAAGAGAGTTATAAACATTGGAATGGTGTCCTGAAGGGGATTAGAGGACCAAGATCTAAAGAATGTCAATGTCTGTAAAGATGAAAGAGAGTAAATCTTCAAAATGAGAGACTACATGCATATCAATTTCTTTTCACTGTCAATATTGTTTTTACAAATAGAAAATAACCGTAAAATTGAATCAAATCGTTAGAGCCAAAAAACATCAAAGCCGACAAAATTTGTGATATATTGGGTTTTGTTTAAATATTAAAAAAATTGATTTAATTGATTTAATTACTTCTTCTGCAAAGAATCGAGTCAAAACATAACCACAAACTCCCTACCCAAGTAGCTACGCATCCCTTCTAGTTTGGATTTAGTAACTTGATACTCAGGTGATTTGATGGGAAATATTGGCTGAGTTAGTCACTTTTTAGGCCGACTATTAGTGTTTAGTCAGTTTTTTAAATAAATTAGTAAAGTAGCCACTGGTTCGATTATATTGACGTTTTTACCCTTAACTAAAATGCAGAACACAACTCTAGCAATAGGCGTTGGAGTTCGAAGTCCAAAGAACGATTCCTGATTTTGAAGCATTTACTAGTGTAAAATCCAGGAATGATTCTTAGTTTCAACTAAAAGGATTGTTCACCCATGATACCTCTTTTGAACTCGAGGATAATATCCTGGAGTTCAACTTATAGAAGTTAGAACTCCATGATTATATGTTGGAGTTTAAAACAAGGTAACATGGGTAAAACAATGTGAAAAGGATTCAAATCTCACTAATCGTTTCTAGGGTTTGAACCTCAATAATCGTTGTTAGGGTTTGAACTATAAAGGTTTGGATCCCATTAATCGTTTTTGGGGTTTCAACCTACAAAGGTTTGAATTCCAGTACATGTGCTGGAATTTTATATTTAAAAGCTTCCAATGCTAGAGTTTTACTTGTATAATATTAATCTAGTACCGACAGCTGAAGTATCCAGACTTGCATTTTCGCATTAATGAGTAACTAGTTTGTCAATACAATTTAAAATGTGACTAAACTCTAAAGCCGATCCAAAAGGTAATTATGTATCAATTTTTTCCTGACCTATTGTTGTGCGATGCACAGGGAATCAATAGGGTTTTCTCAAATTTCTCTTGAGTGCGGCCTAATAAAAAGGGAAAAAGCCGTTTATCATAGGTAAATACTTCTGTCACGATGCAAGACTCCGCCTTAGGATTCGTGACGTCACTTATTCTCTAAGATTAGGTAAACTGTTACTTACAACAGTTAAACCAGTTAAACATGAAATTTTAAAGCAGAGTTTAATATAAATACCGAAATAAAGTTGATGCAAGCCTATGCAGCAATAATCACAACAATCTTCCCAAGACTAGGTAGTACAGATTCACGAACTCTAACTGAATACATATAAATATCTCAAAATAAAATACAATTTTGTTCGGATAGCGAATTAACAGTACAATTCAAATAAAAAAGGACTCCAAGGGGTTGCGGCGATCTAGCATCTCTATCTTGAATCCTTGCCATCAAAGAAGCTAACTCTGCCTAAATCCGTTATCTTCAATACTTGGATCTGTACAAAAATATGCAGAACTGTAGTATGAATACAGCACGGTCGGTACCCAGTAAGTATCAAGACTAACCTCGGTAGAGTAGTGACGAGGTACAAGTCAGGACACCTACTAGTCATAATAGCATATGCAGTATATAAGTACGAAGCTAATAATCGAAGCAAGAATCAGTAAATGGCAGCAAGGAATAAACATGTGATAAAAATGGTAAAGTAAGCAGAACACCGCTAAAGTACCAGCAAAACCAAACAAGGTAAACAAATGACAACCAAATAATCAAGTCGTTCTAACACAAGGTTTACAACAAAACTACCCCGAGATACCACTCTTCAAAAACCACAAGCCACGAGTCCCAAATCATAAATCATGTACACATGGAACCTCGTGCCCACATTACCAATAACAACCGCACGGACAACTCACGTGCCAATACCTTAATCCGCCTGGCAAGGTCACAGGTTCACTATCACAATCCGCCCGACGTGGTCACATGCTCAACATCACAATCCGTCCGGCATGATCACAGGCTCACTATCACAATCCGCCTGGCGTGGTCATAGGCTCAATATCACAATCCGCCTGGCATGGTCACTGGCTCAATATCACAATCAAAGTATATATTACAAAAACATATGCGCATGATCAATAAATGTCATGTTTCACACTCCTGAATTGGTATAATTAGCATGCTACGATGTATGCATATGCGATTGTACTATTACAATCCAAGTTAACAAGTAATATCAAAGACATCGAGTAGCTCATTGGAAACAACACAAAAGGACACGTAAGGTGCATAACACACAGAAGGAAAATCACTTTATCACACGAATATCATCAACATAATGCCCTCAAGCCTTCACATATCATCCCTAACATAGCCACCCTTATCTCTTTATATTGACAATAGCAAAATAGCCAACTGTATCACTCCATCTCAACAATATATCAATAGCCACCTGTATCACTCCGCACAATCAACAACAGTGAGTTGCCACCCTTATACTTTGCATAACAACAATCAATCCACACAACAACTCCACATGTACAAACATCACATAAACACGACATATCAACTCGTACCACAATTTCCCATAGGCCACAACCTTTTAAACAATAATACTGATATCACCACAGCACATAGCCCACGGCTCAACCACAATGTTTACAAGAATCTCAATAGCAACAAAATGAAATGGGAAAAATAACTCAACAATGACAGATACTCCATTAAACAACAACTTCAACTAAACAGGTTAATGGCTCTCAATAACTTCAACTTCAATTAATTGCTTAAGAATAAACTCAATAGATATTTCCATGAAATGCAACTTCAAATTCTAGTGTGTAACATAAGCTAACGATGAAAGAGATGAGATAAAAAAGCAGCTACATCTAAATGCTTGAGAATCACTCGACCACGAAGGGATATCATGTAATAGCACCTTTAAATAAGAATAACTCAACAATAAAAGAGGTAACATGGCAATAAAATAGGTAACAACTTCAACTAAGCATATAAGAGTAAACTTGATAAATAAAAGATAAAACATGTGCTAATAACTTCAAATAAAGCATGTAAGGGTAAACTTAACATGGAGGATATAACATGATATGACAACTTCAATTAATGCATGAAAGAATCCTAGGAGTCTAACCGGTCAAATTTCATATATAAGCATGTGTACACCCTTGTCACCTCGTGTACACGTCTTCCACATAATTCAAATAATACAATCAACCCAAATCCTAAGGTGTAGTTCCCCCACACAAAGTTAGTCAAGATACTTACCTCAACTAGGTCAAATCAACACTCAACAATAACTTTTCCTTTATAATTCACCTCCGCTCGGCTCAAATCTAACTAAAATTGACTTGATAACATCAAATAATACAAGAGAAACTAATTGCAATAAGTAAAGTTATGATCTTTATACAATTCCCAAAAAGTCAATAAAAGTCAACCTTAGGCAAGCCAGGTCAAAACCCTAGTCCAAGGGTAAATTCCGACAACCCATAACCCCATAAGTCTATATATGTATTTTGTTTTCAAATCCGATTCCAAATCGATTCTCAAAATCCAAATTTTAATTTTTCAAAACTTTGACAAAAGTCCCCAAATTTCCTCTTTGGTTCTCATAAATTTGATGTTAAATATAAGATATAATCATAAAATATAGTTTAAAATTGATTATAATCACTTACCCAATATTTGTAGATGAACATCCCCTCTCTAAATCGCCTCCTACCGAGTTTGGGGTTCTACAAGGAGAGAATATGAGACGAAATCCCGACTTTCCGAATGAAGCCTCGCTATAATTACTAAGTTGGTGGTCTTGAGTATTTTTGCCCCGTTCCCTATTTATTGCCTCATTTATGTTATATTGTAGTTATGTGACTTGTCAGGATAGCTGGTTTGGTTTCGGGTGAGTTTCGGAGTGGATTGGGACACTTAATCCCAAGATTGGAAGCTTAAATTGAAAGCGTTGACCAAGGTTTGACTTTTATATAGACGACTCCAGAATGAAGTTTTGATGATTCTAACGGCTCCGTATGGTAATTTTGGACTTAGGAGTGTGTTTGGATATTGATTTGGAGGTCTGTAGGTCGTCTTGGCTTGAATTGGCGAAAGTTGGAAAGTTGAAGGTTTGGAAGGTTGAGAAGTTTGATCGAGAATTGACTTTATTGATATCGGGTCGGGATTTTGGTTTCGGGAGTTGGGATAGATCTGTTGTATCATTTATGACCTGTGTGCAAAATTTGAAGTCAATCGGAGTTAGTTTGGAATGATTCGGTGTTAGTTTTGGGAGTTGAATGTTCATTGATTCAATAGACTTGAAATGGGGTGCAATTCATAGATTGGATGTTGTTTAAAGTAATTTTAGGCCTCGATTAGGTCTGTTATGTAATTTGGGACGCGATGGTATGTTTGGATGAGGTCCTGGAGGGGCCCGAGTGTGATTCAGATTGAAATCGGGTTCCTTTGGACTTAGGTTGATTGTTGAAAAACTGTTGAGTCAGGTGCAATCGCACCTGCGCACTTTGGGCCATAGGTGCGGCACCGCAGAAGCGGCCTCTGAGCCGCATGTGTGAAGAGGAACTGGGTTGAGTTGGAACTGCAGGTGTTGAGGCACTTGCACAGGTGCGCATCCGTAGATGCAGATTTCCTCACTGCAGAAGCGAAGTTTGGTTAGTTACTTAAAGACTGCAGGTACGGTCAGGCGTCCGCAGAAGCGGGACCGCAAAAGCGGCTTTTGCCCGCAGCAGCGGAAATCCCTAGGCTTAATTAAAAGCCACACCGGAGATGGATTTTCCGCAGGTGAGCCGCTAAAGCAGTTATTGGACCGCAGGTGCGGAATGACTTGGAAGAAAAGAGGCTAGATCGAGGGTTAGAGTTTCTTTACATCTTTTTAGTTAGAGAGCTCGGTTTTGGGCGATTTTGGAAGAGATTTTCAAGGATTTGATCGGAATAAGTTTTTTTGACTCGGATTTGATTATTATCCATGAATCCATCATTGTTTTTATCATTTAATTTGTGTTTTGAGTTGGAAAAATTAGGGAATTTTGTGAAAACTTCCTAAACTATATAATAAAGATTTGAAGGTCGATTTGAGGTCGGAATTGAATAATTTTAGTATGGTTGAACTCGTTATTCAATGGGTTTCCGGATTTTATAAGTTTGGTCAGGTTCCAAGGTGCAAGCCCGGGGTCGACTTTTTGAGTTGACTTTTTGATTTTCTTGAAAGATTGTAACTTTATTATCCGGAATAGATTCCTATGGTTTGTATTTATGGTATAAAGTTATTTTGGCTAGGTTCGAGTCGTCTGGAGTTTGATATTCGCGGGAAAGGCATATTAGGGGATTGATTTGACTTATTTGAGGTAAATATCTTTGTCACGCCCCAAACTCAAGGAGCGCGACCGGCGCTCAACCGAGAGAATCCGGACAAGCAAGCCTATTAGACTTCCTTCTACCCAAACTCATCCATGAATAAAGAGGAGATGTACTCCATTAATTAATCACTAAAAAAATTTTATTAACAACTTCCTTTTCATTCCCATTAGTAGCTTCATTCATAATTTCCAAAATATTACGATTTTATAGAATTAATGAAAAACATAAATTTCAAGTACCAACATTTCTAGTTCAATTCCCAATATCAACCATAACCCACAACCTGTCTACAGAGCCTCTAAATACAATAGAAGAGTAATATGGAAATGTCGGCAACAAGGCCCCGGCTATATCTCAAAACATTGTACATGAGAAGCAAAAGATACATGACCCCGAAATGAAGTGGGGCTCAGCAAATCAGCTGAAAAGAGTGTGTGCTATCACTGATCAATGCCGCCTGCTGAAGAACCACCTGCATCCAATAAAGATGCAGCGCCCCCGGTAAAACGGACGTTAGTACTGTCGAATAGCACTAGTATTTATAGCTAAAAATTCTCTTTCAAAATAGAATGCCCATATAACAAAAGGCAATACATAGAAACAACAAGTGACAATCAACAATATCCAAACGTCCAGTTAAAACATAATAATTTCCAAAATACAAACTACATATATAATTTTGGTTGGGAGATCATTAGCACCGATATACCACCGTCTTTGTTAGCACGGAGTCCGATCACGCCCGATCGGCTAGGCCATCTCCCCACGAAGAATGTGGTTTGACATGTGATGCGAAAGAAAGTTGTTACCAAGAGTAGTACCACCATATGCGCCATATGGCGTCTGATCTCCACCCGATCAGCTAGGCCACCTTCCCACATATACCGTGCGGGTTGACTTTTCCAATCCACAAAGGTTTCAGTTTCATCCCAATTAAAGGGAATAATATCACAATCCACCCCTACACCGGCACGTGTAGTTTCACGTGGGGTCCTTATGACCCACCCTTCTTCGGTATTGCTAATGATGCTCCCAAAAATAGTTTTGATTTGATTTGCAAACAGAAATATCATAAATATAATTGTACTCACCTCAACATCTTTCACATTGTATGAATTCTCATTAGTATTTCCAGTCATTCACAACGATAATATTTCCTTGGCTCATTAGGCCATTCACAAGATTCTTTATTCTTGGCACGATGGCCATATTTCATATTCCACACTTTCACCTCTTTCAATTTCAAAGATCACCATCAAGTATCAACATATAGGATATTTTAAAAATCATATACT
>AWOL01S0035625.1:1884-20659 GCA_000715115.1 Nicotiana otophora | reverse complement strand
AGTTTATATTTGAAAAGTATTTATCTTGAAGGAACTATGTTTGAAGATATTTATTTGAAAGGGTTATACTTGAAAAGTATTTATCTTGAAAGAACTATGTTTCAAGGCTAATTATTTGAAAAGTTTATATTTGAAAGGTTTTATCTTGAAAGAACTATGTTTGAAAGATATTTATTTGAAAGAAGTATATTTCAAAAATAATTTTTTATTGGAAAGGATTATATTCTAAAGACCTCAATTTAAAAACTTACGGGTGAAAGTTTACACTTGAAGGATTTGACTGATTTATTGGGGTTGTTGGCTGAGACCTGATGTGAAAACTATTGCAACTGCTGAGTTACTACTTGCCTTTACTGTATTGTGATTTTTGCATTTGGGTTGTGTTTTTGTTCATTCTTCTGTGTCTTATTCTGGTGTTCCGTTGTTACTTGCTGTTTTTCCTTACTTATTGTAGTTGCTATGTCGTTAGCCATATCGCGGGGTCCTTAGATAGATGTCATGTTCTGTCATCCCTATACTTATGCTTGTTCATTTTATTAGACTAGTGGGTGTCTTGACTAGTCCTCGTCACCACTTCACCGAGGTTAGTCTTGATACTTACTGGGCACCGCTGTGGTGTGCTCGTGCTACTCTTCTGCACAATTGTTTTTTTGTGCAGACCCAGGTATTTGTTCGTTAGCTAGTTGTGTGGACTGTCACTGTGGAGACTTAAGGTAAACATGCCGCTGCGTTCGCAGGTTTCAGAGTTACCTTCAAGTTTTCATTTTGCACTGTTTATTCTCATTTCTGGACAGTTGTATTTAGAAGTTTTCTAGCAAACACTCTGTAGAACTTATGATTTGTACTACCGATTTTGGGAATTATAAGAGATTTCTATTTATTTTGTTAGATGTTAATTAAATAATGTTGTTTCAATTAAGGTTAAGCTTACCTAGTCCCTAAGACTAGGTGCCACCACGATACTAAACGAAGAAAAAATTTGGGTCATGACAATTATAGTGGATTTAATGTGTTTCGGAATAATTTATTACAATTGTTTTTATGAATTATATGCCCTACCGGTAGGAGGGTTCATTATATGTTGTGAAAATTATTTATGAAATAAATTGAAAAGAAGAAAGAAAGGAAATTGAAAATTTCAGTTGGCACAATGTGTAACATACTTGTGATTCGGAGTTGAGATCCTCGCATTTTTACATGATGTGAAATATTTAAACCGGGCTGCAAGCCACACTGGAAGTTATGTAAGGACAAGGTCCCTATGGTGAAATATTTATGAGTTTAACATTTTTCCTTTGTTAAATTTAATTGTACAATAGTATTAATAGGGAGTCATGCCTGTTAGGCTTATTTGATAATTCTTGTATATTTTTCTGTGCATATTCAGCCATTTTGGTGCTGTAAACATTGAGTTTTAACCTACGAGATGAGTGCCCAGGTGGCGTTAAATGTGACTCATTAATCCGAGTAAGCAATCATGAGGTCTTCATGCCTCACATTCTGTTGTAAGTGTTGTGAAAATTCGAAATGAGGTGGTGGTTAATATGAGATTAATTGATAATGATGGAATTAATTATGAACAGCTTTTAAGACCATAGATGTGGTGATGAGCATACATATGATGTGCTTCATGTCCTAATATCATTATGATAATGCAGTGCTTGTAATGCTGAGATTGGTTTTATTGATATATACCTTGTGGTATTGTATTGGGTTGTGGATATGTTGTTAGGAGTTTTTTTGGTGTTACTCTGGTAGGTGGATAGGTCCAATTACAGGGGAGACTCTGCCGAAATTTTTGAAATATTTGGGAGTTAGTAAAATTTGAAGGATTGAGATTTGCAAAGGAAGAGATAAGTTGTGTTATGTGTTTAAGGGCGAATGATCCTAAGTGGGGGAGAATGTAACACCCCAGAAAATTTTTGAAGTACTTCAACACTATCAAGAAAATTAATGTGTGCGTAGGCACGAGTTGCTATAGCCAGTTGAGACTAATACCGTGCGTTGTTGAAAACAAAAATCAGACCTTTTGAAATGTTGGAGTGTAAGAAATTATTCTTAAAGTTTACAAATATGGATAACAGAAATAATCTCAAATGAGATGATGTTGTCGGGCTTATCTCAAATGCGGTGATGTGGAATCAACCGTGAGTAAATGTATAAAAGTAAAATCATCAATTGGTAACCTCAGAATAATTCTTAGAATGTTCGAAGACGAATGTTTGTGTAAGACGTGGAGAATGTAACGAACTGACTTGTAGTTTTAAGAATTTACGACTCGTTCAGTGGCTTAAGGTCTCGAACAGCCTCGCAATATGTATTATGACCTGCGTGTGTGGTCGAGTTTGATTTACAGATGATTCGGAGCAATTTGGGACACTTAGTCCCTAAGACGGAAGCTTAAGTCTTAGTATTTTGACCATAGTCGGAACTGTGTGAAAACGACTCCGAAATGGAGTTCCATGGGATAAGTTAGCTCTGTTGGATGATTTTGGATTTAGGAGCGTGTCCGGACTGTGAATCTGATGTCTGTAGCCAATTTAGGCTTGAAATGGCGAAAGTCGAATTTTTGGAGAATTGGACCGGAAGTGAACTTTTTGATATTGAGGTCGGAATCTGATTCCGAAAGTTAGAATAGGTCCATAATGTCAATTATGACTCGTGTGCAAAATTTAAAGTCATTCCGGATTGATTTGATGTGTTTCGGCACAAGTTATAGAATTTGAAAGTTCAAAGTTCATAGATTTTGATTTGGAGTGCGATTCTTCATTTTGATGTTGTTTGAGGTGATTTGAGAATTCGACTAAGTTCGTATGATGTTTTAGGACTTGGTGGTGTATTTGGTTGAGGTTCCCGGGGCCTCGGGTGTGATTCGGGGTGGTTTCAGATCATTTTGGGTTTTTTCGGAACTGTTGTATCTGGTATCTGACTTCCTTCTTCGCTAATGCGAAGAGAGTCACGCGAACGCGAAGAGGAGTTTTGAGGCTGTTGGTATTTGGCCTTCGCGAACGCGAAGGAGGGCTCGCGAATGCGAAGGTATGCCTGAAGAACCTACGTGAACGCGAAGGGCCAGTCGCGAACGCATAGAAGGAAGGAGGGGACTGGGCCTGGAGTCATTAGCCTTCCGAACGCGAAGCTTCAATCGCGAGCGCGAAGCAGTAGGACCTGAGTGCCTCGCGAATGCGAGAGCTTAAACGGGAACGCGAACGCGATGATATGGATGGCAGGACTTCACGAACGTGACGCTGGTAACGCGAACACAAAGAAGAAATTGAGGCGGCGAGTTTTTGGCCTTCGCAAACGCGAGACAGAGGTCGCGAATGCGAATAAGGCCTATCTGAGCAGAATTAAAAGTCCCAAAAATGGGGGTTTGAGTTCAAAATTCAAAATCTTATTGGGAGCTCGGTAGAAGGCGATTTTTGGAGAGATTCTTGCGTGGGTGTCTGGGGTAAGTGATTCTTATCCAGTTTTGATTAATTTAGATGATTATTTCTTTGAATCCATCATTTAATTCAGATTTAATGGAGGACAAATCAAGATTTTTTTAAAATCTTTCAAAACCAAAAATTTAAGATTTGGAGGTCGAGTTGTTATTGGAATTCGATAAAATTGGTATGGTTGAACTCGTATCAGAATAGGTGTTCGCATTTCATGAAAATTATGTCGACTCCGAGGGGCGGGTCCCGTATTGACTTTTGTTGACTTTTTGGAATAAATTTTAAGTCGACGTATTATTATCCGGAATTGTTTTCGATAAATTTTAATGAAGTTATACAATTAATTTGGATAGATTTGAGCTGTCAGGAGGTCAATTCAAGCAAGAAGGCTATTTTGAAATATCGGCCTAACTTCTAAAAGGTAAATGTCTTGCTTAACCTCGAGTGGGGGTATTACCCCTTAGGCATCGAATCTTTTGTGCCATTTGTGAAATATGAAAAGCTGTGTACGCGAGATAACGAGTACGTACTCGGCTTATATGTGTAAATTTATATTGAGTTAAAGTCTTGAGCATATTGTGTGGTAAATTGGGTAATTATTGGTATATGTTTAATCATCTATTTGTCGTGCCTAAATCATCGTTGTTGTTGAATCTGTTGTTATATGACAATTTGTTGTGATTGTTACTTGATTATTTATGTAATTCCGTGAATTTGTTGGTTTGATAATTATTTTAATTTAATTTCATTATGAATTTTTTCTCTGCAAATAATTAATTAAATGAGCTTAAGAAGAGGTGTTTATATAATTATCAAAAATTTGAATTTAATGAAGACTTTGCTTTATGTTGAGTAATTTATATCTCTATTGGTTGTTTCTGGGTGTTGTACACATTGTGTGGAGTTTTTGGCTATTTATTATGAAATTAATTGATTTTGTTATATCCTTGGAATTTTTTGTGGCCATTGAGCAAGCTATAATGTGAACTGATTTTGTTATGTTGTCATGATAATTTACCGTGTAAATTGTTGTGTTGTGTGAATTATTATTTTGAGGAGATAAGGGTGGCATTTCACCGTTGATATTATGTGGGTATAAGGGTGGCATTTCACTGTTATTGTGTTATTGGAATATTGTCTGGGCGGAGTGATAAGGGTGGCAATAGGAGCGATAGGAGTGGCAATATGTGCGATAAGGGTGGCTATTGATATTGTCTGGGCAGAGCGATAAGGGTGGCTATAAGAGTGATAAGGGTGGCAATATGAGCGATAAGGGTGGCTATAAGAGTGATAAGGGTGGCAATATGAGCGATAAGGGTGGCTATTGTCAGGAACGATATGTGATGATATGTGTTGTGGTGTTGATAATTTTCATGTGATGTTGTGATTTTCTTGTGTTTATTTTTATACCTTGTGCAATTTGTCTTGTTATTGGTAAATTGATAACAATATGGTTTACATTGAACTTGAGAGCCTGTGGCTATTGCCAGGCGGATTATAAAATAAAATGTGGGCACGAGGTGCCGTGAGTAAATAATGAGGATATTTGGCACGTGAATTATCTGTGCAGTTGTGATATGAAATGTGGGCGTGAATTGGCCCTTGCAGTCCCTTGGAGTTTTTTAAATTACTGTTAATTTGCAATCAAACAGTTGTGTATATTCCGTCCTCGTGATCATTCCATTTATTCAGTTAGAGTTCGTGACTCAGTACTACCAATCTTGGGAGGTTGTGTATTTTAACTATTTTCGCTGTTAGTTTCAAAAAAAAATGGCTTCAAAAGGTAATTGAAATCGGTTTACCTAGTCTTAGAGACTAGGTGCCATCACGACGCCTGTGGTGGGATTTTGGGTCGTGACAGATTGCCAGCTAGTGTACTAATTTGCTTTGTTAATACACCATTTAAAAAATATGGGTCAGAAGTATAATTTCCACATTAAGTGACACAAGTAACTTAATGAATGCAATGTATAAAACTCCTGGTTTGTGTCAGGATAGGATGAAATTGTATTGATATTATTGTACCAAGATATGCTCAATAAAAGTTAGGTTCCTAATGTTTGTGGTAATCTATTACTCAATAATTTTAATTATGGAGGAAAGAAGAAAGATAGCAAGATTGGGCGAAAAAGAAGAGTAGAAGCAGAAGAGCACAATGCCGTGCCGCTACAAGATTAGTTGCTGCTATGTTGGAAGAAACTAGCAAGAAAAAGGTATTATCTTCAGCACTACAACACTGGAGAATTATCGCGGCACTTAAATGACCCTGTATCAGCGGCAAAGCAGAATAACGTCACCACGAAGGCGGTTCTGCAACTTGCACCATCTTTGTCAACTTCCATAATATAAGGTCCTCAGATTTCTTGGGAACTTTCTGCCCCCCTTGAGGAACGTGGAAATGGAAAACAGGACACAAGTTTTTAGAGGATTCAAGGGAGAAAAGAGAAGAATACGGAGGAACATCCGAGAACCAAGCTTCCTATTCTAGTTTCTCCATTTATGGTAGTGAAGGCCTAAACCATGTTTGATGTGTCCTGTTGAAGCCAGATCATCACCAGCCTGCGAGTTTGATCTTAATCAAAAGAGGGATTCAATCTCTTATTCATTCCATTGACATTTTAGTTGAATTTTGTTTTAAGATCTAAACCGAAAGGGTGTCTTTGAACCACATTACCTAGAATGGGCAATTCAATGAAGACAGACATCGCATATTTAGGAAGGCTACCATTATATGAAAGCTAGTGCCATGGTACTTGCATACTAAAGGATCTAAGGACATAAATTGACCTAAGGAAAACTTTTATGCTTGGAAAATTCATAGTTGCCAATTGAATCTAAAAAGAACAATCTTACTTTAGAGAAACATCATTTCCCACTGATAAACTTCTTAACACTAACTCATTTTCACCTCAAATGTAATGACTTGGCCGGTCGTTTTGAGTATCATAGCCTCGTTTCTCCATTTACTGCTCAATTTATGCTTTATAGCTGTTGTATGACTTATCGGGTTAGTTAGTTCGGGTCCAGAGAGAATTTAGAGTGAAATGAGACACTTAGTCTCTTAAATGGAAAGCTTAAGTTGGAAAAGTCGACTGGATGTTGATCTACGTATAAACGACCCTGGATTCGAATTTTGATGATTCCAGTAGCTCTGTATGTTGATTTTTGACTTAGGAGCATGTCCGAAAAGTTATTTGGAGGTCCGTAGTGGAATTAGGCTTGAAATGGCGAAAGTTGAATTTTTAGAAAGTTTGACCGGGGGATTGATTTTTTGATATCGGGGTCCGAATCCGATTCTGGAAATTTGAACAGGTCCGTAATGTGAAATGCGACTTGCGTGCAAAATTTGAGGTCAATCAGACGTAATTTGATAGGTTTCGGCATCGGTTGTGGAAGTTGAAGTTTCAAAGTTCATAGACTTTAAATTGGGGTATGATTCGTTGTTTTGATATTGTTTGATGTGATGTGAGGCCTCGAATATGTCTGTATTATGTTATGGAACTTGTTGGTATATTTGGTTGAGGTCTCGGGGGCCTCGGGTGAGTTTCGGATGGTTAACGGATCAAATTCGGACTTAAGGAAATGCTGGAGTTGCTGCCTACTGGTGTGATCGCAACTGTGAAGCTTTTGATCGCAGGTGCGAAGCCGCATGTGCGTGCAATCAGTCGTTGAAGCGGCCAAGAGTGGAACTGGGTAGTGCTCGCAGGTGCGAAAAATTTGCCTGTATCTGCGAGGCCGCAGGTGCGAAGGGTAATGCGCATCTGCGAGCCCGTAGATGCGAGGTTTTGGAAGGCTGGTTGTGTTCGCAGGCGCACAATGTTTCCACAAAAGCGGATGCGCAGGTGTGAGCCCATGCACTGCAGGTGCGGAAATGCCTGGGCAGTGTTAAAAACGAGGGTTTCCGAGATTTTTCTCATTCTGGATGTTTTGGAGCTCGATTTGGGCGATTTTGGAGAGGAATCTTTTCACACAACTTGGGGTAAGTGTTCTTGACTCCCTTGTGGTTATATTTCATGAATTAATCTTCATTTTTGGTGTAAGATTATCGAAACTTCAAGAGAAATAGAAGAAAATTTCTTTAATGTCACAAAATAAATTTTTCGAGTTTTGAATACATTCGTAGTCAGATTTGAGTGAAATTAGTATGGTTGAACTTGTAATTGGATGGGTTGTCGTATTTTGTGAGTTTTGTTAGATTCTGAGATGTGCGCCCCATGAGTAATTTTTGGGGTGTAATTTCGGATTTTTGTGAAATATATTACTATTTTGATATGGAATTAATTTCTATAAATTGTGTGGACTGAATCAAATTAATTGTGACTAAATTCGAGTCATTCGGAAGTTGTTACGCACAGAATAAAATTTCTGGAGCATTGTTTAGCTTGCTTGACATTGGATTCAGCTTGTTCGAGGTAAGTAACTCTCCTAATCTTGGAGCTGAGGGTATGAACCCTGAATATATGTATTATGTGAATTGTTGAGAGGTGACGCACATGCTAGGTGATGGGCATGTGGGCGTGCATCACATAAATTGTAACATTATTGTTTCCGTAGAATTTTATAGTCAAATAACCTTGGCATTTTCTATATAATTTTATGTGCTAAAGCAATTGAGCTGAGAATCATATTAAAAATCATGTTGAGGCTTTGTGCCAGTATTATTGGGACCCACAGAGGTCATATTGCTATGAATCATTTGTTTTAAATTGAAAATGTATACTCAGTCATATTCATGTCATTACATATCATATCTCAATCTATTTTATTATTTATTGATACATCATATCATCATTTTGGGGCTATTTTTATGACATTGTGAGCCCATGAGAGAGAGACTGGAGAGATTGATGACTGAGTGAGGCCGAGGTCCTGATTGTGATTATTATTATGTGGAACGGGGATGCCCGCCTACAGCAGGCCTTATAGGCTTTATTATAGCACGTGAGTTGTCCGTGCGGATCCAGATATTATTATAGCACGTGAGTTGTCCATGCGGATCCAGATATTATTATAGCACGTGAGCGGTCCATGCAGCACGTGAGTTGTCCGTGCATATTATAGCGCTTGGGCTGAAGGAGCCCCTCCGGAGTCTGAACACCCCCAGTGAGCGCAGGTACCTACTGAGTGTGAGTGCCGAGTGCGAGTGCCCAGCGATTGGGAGGACTTAGTGACTATGAGGACTGAGTGACTGGGAGGACTGAGTGAAATGATACTCTCAGAGTATGCATATGATTTTATCACTGAGTTGCATCGCATTGACATGCACACATGACATACAAGCATATAGATGTATTTTTCTCATGTTGTACAGTATCACATCATTCATGATTTCTCACACATGTTGATAAATGGGCATAGTGATGCATTTGTTTTACATGGGTTATCTGGAAAGAAAATGAAACATCTCATTTATTGTTGAAAGGATATTGGGAAGATTATTGTTTTCAAACTAATTCATATTTTTGGGAACTTGGGTAAACGATTTGGGTTTTTCACTGATTTACTTGAAAGGAAGAACTATTTTTAGAAATCATGATTTAGCTGAGCATTTTTATTTCTGAGTTACTTCTTGTATTATTTGCTTTACGTTGTTATAGACCGTGGTGGACTATTGGTTTTGGACCCGAGCTTGGTAAAAGCTCGTCACTACTTTTAACCTAAGGGTAGGTTCGTTACTTACTCAGTACATGGGGTCAGTTGTATTGATACTATACTTCTGCACATTGCGTGAAGATGTTGGCTGTTGTTGTTCCTGTGCTCGATGGTTGCCGAATTTGAAGATGTGCCTGCGTTCTTATGGTAGCTGCCTCTTGTTCATCGTAGCCTTAGATTATAAAAACTCTGTTTATGTACTTTTCAAACAGAAGATGTATTTACTTCATATTAGCTTTGTAAGTTCTATTCATAAAAGTTCATGATTTGTACTACCAGTTCTTGGGGAATGTATAAGATCAAGATCTTTATTTACTTAAATTACATTAATAATTGTTATTGGAATTGGATAGTTGAAAGTTGGCTTGACTAGCGGGTTGGGTTAGGCGCCATCACAACTAGTTGGATTTTGGGTCGTGATATCAAGTGTGAGCAAATTATTTGACATGTTGTAGATCCACCTCGTCAATACCAAATCGATCTCTCAAATAACGCATATTAGAAGATTTCTTTGATAGCATATATAACCTAATTCTCGTGAGATTAAGTGAGCTGCTAATGTGCTCAGATTGCATCAATCCATCAGAGCTTTTTTTTTTTTTTTTTGCATGAGAAATACAGAAAAAGAAGAGCTAGTTGTCTTTTGGCTTGATGAGAAAACATTATCAAAACCTGTACGACTAAATTATTCAAATTTAGATTTGCATTTGAATAATATCTAGAAATATAGCAGCATATAAAGAGCTCATTATTATTATTATTATTATTATTATTATTATTATTATTATTATAATATCCAACATTAACTTAAGGATAAAATTGGGTGTTTGAGACTTTTATTTTTTTTAAAAAAAGAAAAGATGTTTGGACTTGCATTGAATATGTCTTGTAGGGCATCACATGGCTCAAAATTTCAGCAACTTTGGTTTCCCCCAAAACGTGACTTTTGAAAATGAGTTGAAATCATTTTCCAATCTTGAGTTTATCTGTAAGGCCCATGAAATTTTTTCAAAAAATCCGAATTCCGTGATGTCGAAATAGGCGTAGAGGTTAATAGTAGTAAAAATTCTTTGTGGCGAGCTTGCTTAACGCGGTTCAGACTTTTTGGATTGAACAGTGCTTGGAGAGTTGAAGGAAAATGTTGGACAGAAGTAGGCATTTCTGCGGCCCGTTCTGCGGCCGCAGAACCACTATGCGGACCGCAGAATGATCGCAGAGTGAGGCAGTTTTCTGGGGCATTTTTTATGTCAATTTCGCGGCCAATTATTCGACCGCATAACTGTTTTGCGTGCCACCTTTCGCGGTCATTTCACAGATTGCATAATCATTATGCGGTCGCATATGCGACCGCATAACCTGTTCTGCAGCTTTATTTTTGGGGTTTTTAAACCCGACCCTATTCCGTTAAAACACATCTCATAGACCATTTTGAGCTTATTTGTGATATCTTTAGAGTGAGAGATAGAGAGAGAGTCCTAGAGGGAGAAAGTGATTTTCATCAAAAAATTTCTCTTCAATTCTTGATTAAACCTTTGAAGATTATCAAGAGAAGCACCCTAGGTCTTCATCCTAAGAGGTAAGATTCTATCACCAAGCTCTTAATTTTGAAATATAACTAAAATGGGCAAATAGTAAGATAGTTCATGGGGATGAAAGTGCTTACCTTGCATCCATGTATTCTTAAGGTACGTGGGGAGGTTGTGAGTTAAAGATAGAAAAGAATGGGGTGTGGGATGGTGAAGTCTTTCATAAAAGGGCCAAGGAACCTTAATACACACATAGTGTTTGATAAATTGCTCAAATGAGCTATAATCATGATCATTCTTCTAATTTTGATTCAATTTGTTACATTTTCAAAATAGATTGGAATTGCTAAGATTTCCGGAATATTTTAGAGTGTAAGGAAGTTCAATTGAGGTATGTTGGCTAAACTTTCACTCTTAGAATCGAATTCCATAATGTTCCTGTGCGTTTCAAGGTGTGGGTTGCGCATTAAAATGTTATGTCTTTGAATCGTATTTCAAATGAAAGCTAGTATGCCAAATTGTGTGAGAAAATCTCAATATTCTTGAGACTCTTAATTGCTCATATGTGTACCTAAAGTCTTGATTGGAAATGTCTTAATAGTGATAATCTATAAAGATGGTTGAAAATGGAATAATTGAATTTGGGGTATAGTGTGTGGCCAACGTGCCAAGAATTTAAGTTATGATTGTGGCTAGTAGTGAAAATAATTTGAGAGGATGTGATAAAGAATATGAAATGAGCCTCGACTCAATTGTTTAAAAATGATTTCGAAAATAGATTTACCTAAAAGCTTTTGTACTCAATTCATACCCATAAGTGGCTTCTTTAACTAATGCTTTGCTTTACAAATATATCCATTGTGATTCGAGTTCTTACATACTCAGGTGTTGAAATTGTATATTGTCATTTCTGGGAAAGAGTATTGCAAGAATAAATGGTATATTGATTGCTTATGATTTGATGTGTGTTTGCATTGCTGGTCGGTATACCCTATTATTTGGGAAGAAACCTTTTGTGTTTAAAGTTTCCATTACTAATAAATTTGAGGTATATAGTTGCTTAAATATTCTATATGTTGATATTTGATGGTGATCTTTGAAATTGAAAGAGGTGAAAGTGTGGAATATGAAATACGGCCACCGTGCCAGGAATAAAGAATCTTGTGAATGGCCAAATGAGCCAAGGAAATATTGTTGTTGTGAGTGTCTGAAAATACTAATAAGAATTTATACAATATAAAAAATGTTTAGGTGAGTACAATTGTATTTATATTACCTTTGTGTGCAAATCAAATCAAAAATATTTTTGGGAGCATCATTAACAAAACCGAGGAAGGGTAGGTCATAATGCCCACACCTGAAACTACACGTGTCGACGTAGGTGTGGATTGTGATTATTCTCCTTGTTTGGGATGAAATTGAAATATTTGAGAAATTGTGATATTATTTTCCTTAATTGGGATGAAACTGGTAACAATTGTGAATTGAAAAATTCAACCCACACAACATATGTGGGAAGGCTGCCTAGCTGATCGGGTAGAGATCGGACGCCATGTTGCGCACATGGTGGTACTATTCTTGGTAACAACTTTCTTTCGCATCACTCGTCAAACAACATTATTCGTGGGGAGATGGCCTAGTCGATCGGGCATGATCAGACTCTGTGCTAACAAAAATGGTAGTATATCGGTGCTAATAATCTCCCAACCAAACAATTGTATATGAAGTTCGTATTTTGAAAATTATTATGCTTTAATTGGACATTTGAATATTGTTGATTGTGACTTGCCATTTCTATGTGTTCTCTTTTCTTATATGGTCATTCTGTTTTGAAAGAGGACTTTTAGCTTTACATACTAGTACTATTCGACAGTACTAACGTCCCTTTTGCCGGGGGTACTGCATCTTTAATGGATGCAGGTGGATCCACCGCAGGCGATATTGATCCATGATAGCGATACATTTTCTTCAGCTGACTTGGTGAGCCCCTTTCATTTCGGGGGTCATGTATCTTTTGTTTCTCACGCACTGTATTTTGAGGTATAGCCGGGGCCTTATTGCCGGTATTTCTCTATTACTCTTCTATTGTACTTAGAGGCTCCATAGATAGGTTGTGGGTTGTGGTTTATGTTGGGAATTGAACTAGAAATGTTGATATTTGGAAATTATATTTTTCATTAATTCTATAAACTCGTAATATTTTGGAAATTATGATTGAAGCTGCTAATGAGAATGATAAGGAAGTTGTTAATAAAATCTTTTCAGTGTTTGATTAATGGAGCACATTTCCTCTTTATCCATGGATGAGTTTGGGTAGAAGAAAATCTAACATGCTTGCTCGGCTGTGTTCTTTCGGTTGAGCGCCGGTCGCGCTCCCGAGTTTGGGGCGTGACATTATCCCTTGACTAATTAGCTTAGCTTCTAATAGGACAGGAATACGATGTAATACTTTAGGAAAATAATATTAATCATAAACACTTTGGTACTAAGATGGACACTTGCTTTATTCCTCAAAACCCGAGCCTGCGTCCACCGATATCAAGCTGTCACTCAATTGTAAGAGGCCATGAAAGACTCCTATTTCGGTTTAGCTTTTCCAACAGCTTGAGATTTTTTCGATAGATCAAAATATTCTCATTGTATATCAGCAACCATATTTTGGGGAGATTTATCTTATCTGGTCTCTCTTGGGTTTATCTATAAAAAACAGATAGGACTTGTTGTTACTTTTTACGCCTATAAAAGGGGTACGGTAGTCGGCAGATGCATTGAGTTACATTTGTTGCTCTGGAGAAATTAGTATATTGGGATGCTACGAGAGAAAGCCAAAGCACCTAGTAAGTAATTTAATTAGTTTTTCAAAGAGAAGTCGCAGCAGTTCATTTAATTGTTCTCCCTTTCCTAATAAAACTTGCCAATAGAATCACTGCATTTGAAATCATGCACGTCTTGTTGGATTTTAAATCATAAATTATTCGGACTATATTAAATTCAAGAAATAGTCCAAATATTATGGCTAATATAATTGGATTGGTCATGTAAATCCAAATATATTTGGTTAGTCCATTTAATTAGGCTACGAAAGATAAGCGCATTTTATTAGCCCAAGGTCCAAATGGCTATTAGCCCATCTTAAAGCCTAGACTCATATCATGTGTCAAGTGATGTGGTGATCTAAGTCAAGGGAACGAGCCAATAAAATCATGTCATGTGTCAAATGATGTGGCAATCCAAGTCAAATAAATAAGCCAATGAAATCGTGCCATATGTCAAGAAAGGGTGACACACCAAGTCAAATCAACAGCCAGTAGAGTTGTGCCAAATGTCTAGATGGTATTGGTCAAGTCAAACGGATCAATCAAATTTCGCAAAGCCACACCACGATCCCTACAACTATGAATAGAGGTCTTCATAAAGCTAGAAGACATCAGAACTGATAACAAGAAGCAAGCAGAGAGCTTGTGGATCAAACACCGCAGATTTCTCTACAAGCTACAAGTTCAAGCACTCAAGCTACAAGTTCAAGATCAAGAACGAAGGCAAATCAAATACCAAGGCGTTCGAGATCAAATTACTTGTTCGTGATCAAATTCAAATCTAAGTCCAAGAAGGAGATTCAAGACCAAGCTTTACAAGCCCTTGAATCAAAATCAAAATCAAGTTCATCAAGATAGTTTACATTCTAGAAGAATCAGAGGAATACCATAGAGATTGTAACACTCATTACTTACTGAAATCAATTACTACATTTGTTATGCAATTTTCTACTCTTGATTATTTATTTTTCTCGACGCGAAAATTTGTTGTTACAGTGCTATTCTTATACTCCCTCTGTTTCAATTTATGTGAAGGTATTTATTTTTTAGTCTGTGCCAAAAAGAATGACGCATTTCCTTATTTGCAAATAATTTACCTTTATGCAATGATTTATAGCCACACAAAATATATGTGCATCAATCTTGTTTACCCTAAAAATTGAGTAACAATTAAACTTATATTATGGTTTTCAGGATATGTGATTTAACCCAGTACCAATTGATAAATAACTAATTGAATAAATAAATTGGACAATGAAATAAATCAAACCGGTCTGCAAACAATACCTCGACCTCGATTCGGGACAGTCTTGAGGCTAGTTAATAAGAACAATAGGGGATGGAACAAACAGCGATGAACAGTAATGAACAAAGAAAATAACGTATATGTATATTCTTATCAGTGAATAATGATTGTCCTCCTTTTACAAGTGAATAGGATCCCTCTTTATATAATAGAGAAATCCTAAATAAGTTACAACTCTAAGCATAGAAGTAGATCCCATGATTTGCACTAATAACCTCTTTGATTTTATCTGTTCCGGGATTCCTGTCGGGATTTTCAACCAGTTACTGATATCTCGCCATTCCGCTATTGCCTTACTCGAAGTCAGTCATGTTTGATATCGATTGTTGTCAGCCTTGAACTCAATGAACACTTCGATCTCTCAGGCGTGATGGTTTATTTTCAAGCTCGAGCCTGATCAATTATGGGGTTACCCTCGAGGCAACTCCCCTGCCAACGAAATCGGGTATGCCCTATTTCGACCGTATACAGATAGTCCCCTCATTTTTTAGTGTGTAACGAGAAGAAAATAATTTGAGACTTCGATTTAATAACTCGATTAATTATGACGTCAATATCGTGACGTAAGCAACAAAAGCAATTGAAGTGTCGCATCTGCGCAGTTCCCAAAGTCATTAATTAACGCTAGTTTATGGCAGGCCACCAATGCTTTCAAACTGTTAAAGTGGCTACTATAAATAGAACACCTTCATAATCTTTTAAAACTTTACTTTCAAACTTCTTCTTATCTTCAAAAGCTCTTCTATTCTCTTCAAGTCCATCAACTTTGTAGGTTTCTGATTGCCAATCTCTTATTAAAGTGCAAATTCCGCCTTTTACTTTATTAAACCTCATATAGCAATGGAAAAAACATCAAAGACCGTTCCTCAAGAAAAAAAGGTCTCCTCATCACGTCCGGCCGGTGACAAAACACCGGTGGAGCCACGTATCGAAGAGTGCATCCCCGGGCCATGTGAACTCACTTCCGACTTTAAAGTCGAAGATCCCTCTTCAGTTCCTGGCGAATGTGAGCCCATGTCTAGATACATCTATTCGATATCCGAAGACGATCTCGAGCAGGTGAAAAAAGACTGTCACTCGGAGAATAAATAGGTGGTGATTCCTACCCCCGTAGAGGACATTGCCACTCATATGAAAGGGTTCTTAAGTATGTGTACTTACCCTTTCACACCGGGTTTCGTCGATCCTGTCATAATCGACTTCTGCCACCAATACTGGGTAACCCTATGCTAGATATACCCCTCTTTTTGGCGCATTGTCATTTTGCTCAGATTCTTCTCGAGCAAGATCGAGGGGATGTCTTTCACCCTCGATCATCTCATTAGGCTATACAACCCCCGTCTTTATCGGGGCGGACTGATAAGGCTTCAGTGCCGGGCCACGAAGGTGCTATTATTCAGCATAGACGAGGATAAGGACAACGGACGGATGTGTCACTTTGTCCGAGTCAGGACCTCCGATTTAATCCCCGCCGAGAAGATGTCATTCCCCAAAGAATGGAACATGAAGCGTAAGTAGAACTTCACCGATAACATTTGATTACTTGTTATGTTTCCTTTACCTCTTCTCATCTATATTCTTCTTTATGGTGCAGCTTCCCCCTGGTTTCCTGGTGCAGTCCCGGACCTTGCAGGTTGGGTTCGACAACTGGTTTCAACCTCTTCGTATGCTGAGCGCTCATGGCGTGATTTGGCCAAGGGTCGTTAGAAGGCCAAAAATCATGGTAAGTTCCCCTGTCTGTGTTTGATTCTTTCCTGTGAAATACTTCTTTTTAACTTGATTTCTTCTTATACAGGTCTTGGAGATAATGTCGTTATGAGGCCGCCTCCCCTCGGGGAAGAGGAGGTTCCGAAGCCGACCAAAGACAATAAAAGGAGAAGGGCCTCGCCACAAGATACCCCAAAGCCCAAGAAAAGCAGGGCTCGAAAGTCGAAGACTGATCTAGCCGTTCTGCCTGCCGATGTAGTCTAAACGCTACGAGATAAAGACGAGGAGGGAGAAGATGTTGACTACTTGATGGTGGCTCGGTAGAGGAAGGGCATCGACATTTCAAGAATTGCTGAGCCGGTGACGGTCGAGGAGGTTCAGCCACAAACCGAGGTGATCTCGAAGGAACGTCCGAGCAAAGTCCCCGAGTCATCGGGTGTTGAGCATGCCTCCTGCCGTGATGAGCAACCGGTGGGTGTGCTCGAAGGATCTAGTTTTGAGGCTTTTCAAAAAGAAAAGAATGCCCCAAGTGACTCGCGGGCAATTAACATTGATGATTCGCTGCCCGGCCCCACGTTCTCTGAGGGGAAGTTTCAGGATGCCCGGTCCACGGGGACGCCCGATGTGGGGATGGCCCCCGAAGGGGATGCTATATTTCGTGGCTACTTCGCGGGGGTCGATGATGTTTCCGACCTGGACGTATCACTCATTTTTATGAGGCTCAGCGGCTTCTCAACCAAGTGAGTTTTACTTGTGGTCCATGATGTTACCATGCTTGTGTGTTTATTATTTCTCTAAGTCTGATTTCCTTTCTTTCTGCACAGGCTACGGCGATCCATCGAGAAGCTTCCTCCAAATACCGGGCTGAGCTGGCCCGATGTGAGGCTGATCTCAAAAAGCTTATGGAGGAGAGAGACGCCCTCAAACTCCTCTATGTGCAAAAAGAAGAGGAGATTATGAGTAATCGAGCCGAGCTGACTAGAGATCATCAAGATCACACCGAGCTCATTGAATAGGTAATGTAAATTTTTNGATGCTCCATCGAGAAGCGTCCTCCAAATACCGGGCTGAGCTGGCCCGATGTGAGGCTGATCTCAAAAAGCTTATGGAGGAGAGAGACGCCCTCAAACTCCTCTATGTGCAAAAAGAAGAGGAGATTATGAGTAATCGAGCCGAGCTGACTAGAGATCATCAAGATCACACCGAGCTCATTGAATAGGTAATGTAAATTTTTGGGAGCTTGTTATGTATTAACTTGATATTGGCGACTAACACTTTGATTCTGCAGGTTCAGCAGAAAGCCTAATTGGTTGAGCAACTTCGTGAGGAGGCCAAGATAAAAGAGGCAGAAACTTTGGGGAGGAAGCAGAGCATGGATCATCTCGCCTAGGAGAAAGATGGGTTCAGGCCCAACTGTCTTCGGTTGAGCGTCAACTCCAAAGTGTGAAGGTGGAGAACTTGGCCCGAGCCTAGAAGGTTGAAGAGCTCGAGAATCGGTTGGCTGCTGAACTTGCAAGGGCCACATCCGAGGCAGAGGCGCTCATGGCCTCCTACCGAGTCGACGCTGAAGCCGCTAACACTCGGGCAAAGGAAATTTCTTACGCTGCTGAGGTTAGATTGTCCCGTGTTGCCAAGCATGCTAGGCGCCAGTCTCGAAGAGAGACTCATGAGGAGGTACATGCTCGTGGCTTCGACCTCACGGCTGATTTCGAGAGTGCGAAGATTTTGGAGTACGAGGCCGGAGCTTTGCTTTTCTATGATGAAGACTCTGAGAGTGGATCCGAGAGCGGAGGAGATGAAGATAAAGCTCTCGAAGATGCGTCTTCCCAGGCGGACTTAGGGGTGGCATGTGTGTCGGGCCCGGTCTTAAGTGGGCTTCGCGGGCCCGGTCCTAAGTGGTCCGGTCCTAAGAGGTCCCGGGCTTCGCGGGCTTCTCGTTGGAACCTGTCCGGGATCGGGATCACGAACTAGCGTTCTCGTGTTAAGTGGGCCGGTCCCGGGCCCAAACGGTCCTAAGCGAGCCCAAGTGGGCCCAACAGAAACTTTCTATTTTTTAAATTATTTTTATACAAGTTAGAGAAAAAAAATGGTAATAACAATATCTAAGGCAATTCCTAGTAAATTATATTATAGAATTGTCACCTAAATTTTTTAATTCAAATTTAAAGACAAAATTATTGTAAAGAGATATTCAAAGCAAAGCGTTATAATATATATACTATACTATACTATATATACATCTTAAGATATATAGGCTATATTCGATTTACTATATATACATCTTAAGATTTATACATTAATATTCGATTTATATACTATATATACATCTTA